>APFE031742335.1:0-27502 GCA_000404065.3 Pinus taeda | reverse complement strand
CTTTATCCACCAACAGATCCTCCATCTTGAGTTTCCACAACTCAAAACTCTGACCATTTAACTTCTCAATCTCTATCTTTCCGCTGCTCGCCATCTTCTTTCACCAACAGAATCGATCTCGCAGATCTCCCATTGAACAAGGTCTACCACAGCCTTGAGCGAAACCCCTCAACAACAAAGGCGTCCCCTTGAAGCCAAAATAGCTCTGATACCAAATGTACATTTTAACCTTGTACATAAATTACCTACATACTAGTTCTAAAACAAAGAAAATAAACAATGCGAGAGCATAACACATAAAACACATATGCACAGAGATTTTCCCCTGGATCCCAAAATCGGGACTACCAGCTTGATTTTTCATTATGTTCCTTTCAATGTTACATTACATGTTTTATACATGCTGAAGCATCCAATACCATGGATGAAACCATTGCGTCCAAACCATAGGACCGAAAACCATAGGTAGGTTTTTCCCAACTTAATTAGGTCCCAAAAAAAAAATTCCGGGCGCTGCCCGGACCCCGTAGAGGGGGGCTACCCACCCCCATCAAACCCCCCGGATAAGGGGGGCTGCCGCCCCCTGTGACCCCCCCGTTGCGCAATCGACACAACGAAGGGGGAGCTCCGCCCCCCCTCTAACCCCCCGATTCACTACGTAGGTTAGTCGTGGAAAGAATATAACACAACCCAACAATAGTGTCCTCATTGGAAGAAGGAAAATCATGAGAAGCATGATCTGAAGGTTGCAGCAATGAAGATCGAGGAGGATGAATTTTCCATAACTGTCGAGATACCTCCAGTAGGGAGGTGGGCTGATTTAGAGTTGTAGTTTGAAAGAGCTACAAATGGGTAGGATCCTTGAGGACCCCATCTCTCAGATCAATTCCTTGCTACAAGAGCCCCAAACAGAGGTTGGCAAGATGGATTAGGCCAGTTGATGTAGAGGAGTGTAGGAGTGACAGTTGCAGTGGCTAGTAGCGCCAGAGACTAAGCAGCATAGAGCAGAGTTGGCAACGATGCAGATGGCACAGAGCAGAGGTCAACAACAACACAGAGGCTTCAGAGGGTCAGCGTAGAGACTAGCAGCAGTCAGACTCCAGCAACGAGATGCATCATACTAAACACTAGTTGAGTGATTTGGGATGTTTTTTTGTTGTTGATGCATTAGCAGTAACAGTTGGAGAAGGTTGCAATGCAGATGCAGTTGACAGTGGCAGTGCCAGCAGCGACACGAATGTAGAATTGAGAGGGAGTTGCAATACGGATGGAGTGATGACATTGGTAACGTCAGCAACGATACAAATGCAACATTTGTTCAGTAGTTGGTGGACAGGATGTCAGACATTAGGAGCACAGAAGGAGATGTTATAGAACATAGTGATGCTTCAACAAGTTGCATTGCTAGAGCACATTCCTTGCCCATAGGGAGTGTTGATTTCTGGTAGCATCGGATGTGCTCTATGTCTCAAATTTTGCAGGGAGGCTTAGACACATGTATTCTCCAATACCCAAAAATCATTTTGGGAAACTCCACTCGGAGACAGTTTTATTAAAATAATTAATTATTTTTAATGGGACCCTATGTCTAAACTTAGGAAATTAAAATAATTAAAGGGTATTAATATAAACTGTGGGTGAAACTTCTAGAAGAAGGTGGAGATCAAGTAAATATGATCCTAGCCATTGATTATAATCTAATTTGGTTCATTGATTGATCAACGAGAGGATTATAAGAGAAGGCTTGATGGGCACTTGGAAAACACACACGCACAGATCAGAAGTTTGATTTTCTAAAGCAAAGCAGCTGCCAGAGAGATTTTCGATAGTGATCTTTTGCAGGGAGGGGCAAAGATAGTATCTGGAAGAGGGAAGTTTTCATGGGTCAGAGAGTGCAGAATGACGTCCAGAGAGAGGTTGGCACTAGCCAACACAGAGATGACGTAGTGGCAACGCAGATCCTTGAGGAAGATCAAATTCTTGATGAGGAAATTAAGTTTCAGACGCCGGGAGACAGTGTGTGAGACCGGGTGGTTGGAAATCGAAGTTTCTGGGCAACAAAGGATCCAGAGGAAGAGAAACGCAGTCCCCAGCGAAGGTGATGCAGAGACTGCGTACGGTTTACGCAAACCTGCGTAGAGGCTGACGTAGAAGGGATGCAGAGCCTCCTCCTAGTGAGATTATGGTCAGATTCTTCCAATGACAGGGTGAGATCATCTCACTATTTGCTTTGTCCAATTTCTCTCTGTATCGGATAGCGAGTTGGGCTTCCAACGAATTGTACTCAGATTTACTACTACATAATAATAAAACCCTCAGAGTTGTTGCACCGGTTTTCTTGCATTGGGTTTTTCCGAGGACATTTGTCCAAAAATAATTGTTTCATTGTGTTGCATCTTTTTCCTATTCAGCTTTTTTGTTTTGGCATATTATTTAAAATAGTGAATGTTGTAGTTGTATTTACTTCGATATTTACCGTAGAACATAGTAAATAACTTGTATTGATTAACAAGTAGGAGAAGTAACATCAGTTTGTTGTAGTAGGGATTCTGGGCTTAGGAATTTTCACAGTAGACCATCTGTAAGGGATCAGATGATGGTGTAAGTGATGCCACATGAGCTTACAAGTCCTGGGTCATCTACCAAGTGCATCGTACAATTGTGGGGTTGGCTGGACAGAGGTGAACCAGGTGCATCTTCCTCGTCTAATAAGGGAATCTCGAACAATCTTTGAACATCTCTGAGGATCCATGGAGTAATTTCTACTATTGTGGAGGCCCATGGCTCTCAACACACACCCTACATGTGTCACTGTATCCCTCTGAAGGGTTAGGACCCCGTATACGAAGACCAAACCCAAAATGGAGACCATCTGCAATCCTGCATAAGACCCAATGCATCCCTTAGCCTTCCAGTACAACAAGTCATTAAGGAAATTGAGTAAAAGATCTTACAAACCATGGACAACAGGTGGGGACTTCATAATGGCATGCCCTTCCATAGTGGGCTTTGGCATGTGTTAAGGTCTCCAAACTTCAAATGGGGTTAACCAAGTACCCTATTAGGTGGTTTCTACTTCTAAAGGGGATAAGATGTCCAAGGTACATCATTTAAAGGGTGGTGGCATGTGATAAAGAGATGAATGGAGTAGGGGATTATAGGGTCAACCCTAGGTCATATGTTGGGGTACAAAGGTAGCTAATAAAAGGGAAGCCCACCCTTGGGTATATAATGTATAAGAGGGAGAAATCATGGTACATGAGGTGCTCCAACCTTGATTTTTCCACCCTTCTTTATATGCCTTTTTCCTTTTGTGATTTTTCTTTAATTAACTGCTCAGGGCTTAAGGGGTAAGAGCATGATGTGTGAGATATAGTAGTGGATACCACCTTTAAGGTAGGGTGGTTCATTGCCCACCAGGGGTTGGGACAATCATGGGTTCCTAAATGATAAAGGAGGCTCATTTAGGCCTTGTAAAAACTAGGGTGATGGCCATGGTTATGGGGTAGAACTCATGTATTAACTTTTCCCCACATGCTAAATGTGTTTGTCCAGGCCATCTTTTGCATTTTGCGGTGTGTTTTCTTGTTGAATGTGGTCAATTATGCTTTTACTTTTCTTTTCGGTTGCATCAACTTCCGGGGCATCATTCTAGGCCCGACCCAAGGTGTGGGCAAGGGGAAGGGGAAAGCTAACCCTATGTGGACCCAGTGGAGGAATGTGGACCCAGGAGGGAGAAATGGTGAAAGGGGTTATAATGAGTAGAAGGGGAGTAATATATATGGATGAGGGAGTGGGACCACACAACCAAAATAGGAGTTTCACATGTAATACCATCCCTAAATTCCAAGGGTCAGTAAAAGAGATCCCTTCGGACTAGGGTCCAAGGTTAACATCCAAAAGAGGTCAAGGGGCAAGAGCACAGACCTAGCCCATTATTTTCGCCGAATCCCCCCATTAATCCATGTCCAGAAGTGTCCATGATAAGCAAACTACAATACTCAATTACCAGATGACAAGCCATACCTTTAGGTTCGGGAGGCCCACCTTCAAACATACGATCATGGCAGATAGGTGAGGGACCACATGGTTGGCTCAAGTGGCAGAGATGTGGCAACAAGCTAGTTGGTAGCTGCAAGGGGCTATTAGCTGTTAGCTGAGGACCATCTTGGAGAATTTTTTTCTTCTAGGGATATCACGTACAAAATGGTGGGTAACATCTGGCTCCAACTGGGACGTGATCTCTCGAATAAGTGGACGAAGTTACTTGAATGAGAGGTCACGAGAACTCCAACAATCTCTTCATTACCGCAAACTTGTTACCTGCACATATAATATATGAAAAACACAGAGCAATATGCTTTCACGATGTCTCATGATCGCACATGCTTGGATTAAGCCCATAAAAATCGACTCATAGAAGTATTTAGTTTTTTAAATCCAAATGCAACTAATATATCATGAGAAATATCATATGACATTAGTTCTAATACAGAATCAACATGCAATGCATCCTACTCTACCATGCATATGCTAATGCTAAGTGTAATCATAAATCTAGTGCAACCAACATATCGCCATATCAATATACATATGTCTGCCAGTATGACTACTCATGTAGCAAATCCCAAAGCGGACGCAGATACATTTGTATGGAGGATGAAGCGAGTGGGAGCTGGGAAAATATGATCTCCATTTGAGATAAAAGGAAGCCCTTGGAGAAGGAGAATAAGCCAATCTAGAAGTGTAGGGATTTCCCTTTAAGTACACAACGATGGAAGGAAAGATCATTGTCAACAATTCCCTATCATTGTTTATAATATCATGCTTTTTAGATGCCATAAGGTCGTGATGAGAGGGGGACGAAGGGCAAGGGAAGAAAGGGGTGCAATAAATAGGTCGCTCAAGGTGATGGTTACATTAGAGAGGGGATGTCATGGAGTGATCAAAACCCTGAGGGTGCATCCAAGGAGGTAAAGTATAATCAATGAGGGGCTCTTCCTTGACAGTATACTCGGAAGGGGGGGAAGGGCTCACGAGCAATTGAGATCACATAACAAGGGGTGAGGGAATCACTTGATGAAGACTCGAGATGATGAACAATAAAAAAGAGCAAAGTGGAAGGTGAAGTCTTAATGGGACCCTTTGAATATACTCCTGGTATCATAAGGAAGGTAAGTATGAGCAAGGGCCTTATCAATCATATCATTGTTGGTATCAAAGATAAGGTCTTCCTAAAAAGGGGAATCAATCATCTCCAATTGCTCCTTTTCATGCAACGGAAAGTGATAATTTTCCTTCCTAAGGGTATCAATGGATATGTCCTTATAAATAATGCTTGGAAGAAAAGGAGGACCACTCTCAACCTCATCCTCCTTGTCGGTGTCATAAATGGGAGCACAATCAAATTGAGGGCCAACAACTTCCCATTTCTCTTTTTCAATACAAAAATAACATTTAATGTCATCTTCTAAGGGGCTAATGGGATCACCTTCCTCAAGGTTTTCAAAAGGAGAATAATCGAGAGTACTATCCTTGAGAAAAGTAAGGTTAGTCTCAACTTCACTTTCCATAGACTCGTTCTTCCCAACACGTGTCCTCAAAATCATCCTTTTCATCATGTGGACCCATGGAGGACTCATCTTCTTGTTCATTACTTAGATTCTCAATGTCTTGATAATGCTCGATGAAGGCTTCCTCTTGGATGCTTAATGCAGGTTGTACTTAAAAATGTTAAGAAAGCCATCAACGAACTTTTCAATAGATGAGATGCTCCTAGGTTCATGTGTGGGTACTCATTGGAAAGGGCTTGAAAACCAGTTCTAATTCCTGGTGTTCAGTATGTGACCTGTGCTCTGTGATACTAATATAGCTTGGACCTATGGGAAGAATCTATATTCATACCTATGGGAAGAATCTCAATTCAGACCTGTTACAAGCACAATCTTTGGACTTGTTACAACCATAATCCTCAGACCTGTTGCAAGCATTATCATTAGACTTGTGGTAACTAAGATCTAGAACTTTAGGCTTTGATTTCAATTTTTTTTGTGCAAAGCAGACCTCAGAGCAACAAACCTATGACACTACATTTATTCTAGTTTCTTCTTGTGAGTAGAACTAGGCCGAGTTGAAGCACAATCTCAGAGTTACTTTGCAATGTTTAAGATATACCTTGAAGTCCTTTTGGAAGTAGCATACCTTAGTTGAAAGTTTAAAGCAAGTGTTTAAACATTGTTTGGAAAACATCTCTCAAAGCAGTTTTGGACCTGAAGATTACAGTGGATAATTGAAGACATTAAGCATCTCTTAAGTAAGTCATTGAGTCAATTTTGTTTTTACCAAGTTGGAGCTTAGTGGGATTGGTGCCCTTGTTATTTATCAAGTTGGAGCTTGGAATTAATTGAGAGGATTGGAGTCTTCACCCAAGATTGGGGTCTTGGGAAATTTTGTAAAGGTTGGAGCCTAATTTGTTGAAAGAAGATTGGACTCCTCATCAACTTGTTAATAAAATTATTTTTATTATTGTCTCTTATCTTCTAGTTCATTTTGTGAAAGACATTAACTGGCATAAATTACAATTGAAAGAAATACTTATTCACCCCCCCCTCAATATTTCCAACATTAATAAATGGAAAATGTTGAAACCGTATAAATCCAAAATGAAAACAAACTAGGTCGAATGGTAGCAACTTATCTCTGAGAAGAAATGTGATGGCTACGCGCCCTCACCGAATTGTCTTACAATGAAGCTTGGATGCCCTTTTATCATAAAGAAACAATGAGGAACCCTAAACATCCAAAAAAATAACCCTAGGAGTTGAAGTGACAAAGACTTGCCGACCTTGATGGGGTGAGTTGAAACGTCAACTTCCCAGGGTCATAACTTTGGCATATGATCTCCACTGGTGCACACAATAGTTCATTGCAAAGGTTTAACCGAGAAGTACATTTTTCAATTGCTCTCGGAAATCACATATAGTCAAGCACCCGTTTCCCCAAAAAAAGTTGCTTATGGCTTCAAAATGGCTCTGAAAGTTCATGACCTAAAAACTATAAAAAACTGCTAAAATAGAAAATTGTGATATGAGCCAGTGGAATAGGTGAGCAGCCACCGATATCCACTACGATCAACATATTATATCTTCACAATGTTAAAATACAATGTGTATATCCCTCCATAAACTCCCAGTCTATTAACTCTGGATTAGAACACAACCGTGGTTCTATAATCTAACACAACTGTGGTTCTATAATTTAAATTACAAAACCATGGGTGGCACAACTAAAAACGAAAATTGTGTTGAAAACCATCAAAAACATACACAAAAAGCTATCCATTTTTTTTTCTAATTTTATCTTTATTTATTTATTTTCAGGGACTTTGTCCCCCTTGTGACCCCTCTCCTCCTCCCTTACCCCTCCCCCCGCTATGCTCAATGTATACAAATCAGACATGGATCTAGTCGTGCAAAAATATAACACAAACCCAACAAATAACTCTTCCTATCAAACGAGGGGAAGAAGTCAGAGGACTTTCTCTAATAGGAAAGATGAGAGGAAAAATGAATTGCTAATGGATTATAGAAGATGTAAACATATGAGTGGTAGGAGCAAATGAAATTATCTTATCTACGTAGGAAATAGTATTATGTTTTCTTGGAGACTTAGGGTGACTAGATGCTTAGGAGTTTGGCCAATTAACCCAATTGTTGAAATAAAAAAGATAGCAACATTTATGCATTTTATAGGGAAATAAAGTGGAGGTGCTAAGGTAAGAAGAAATTATTAAGTATAGAAGTGACAACTAAGTTTTGAGAAAAACTAAGAATATAGGTAGGTTAGGAAAGGGGAGGGAATCTAAACATTAATTGATTTAGATATTTTTGATGAATTAAATAGAGTGATTAAGAATGTTTGTTGATTATTAAAAGAGAGAACCTGATTTAAATGGAACTAATCTAACTAAATCACCATAAGAAACTAAACAAAATAGCTAGAAAGGAAAAAAAATTGAATTTACTAATAAGAAGAGTTGACCTAAATAAGGATGATTAGGAAATAAGGTAGGGATATTGAAGAGGGTTGAAAAACATGGTTAAACTTAGATGAAAAGAGTGAAAAATAAGAAATATTAGAAAGAAATTTTACTTTTTAATCTCCAAACCTTGGTCAAAAACATAAAGAGAGGAAAACAAATAAAGTTTATTACCTCTTTTTCTTCTAGATGAGAATAGAAATTTGTCCAATTTAAAACAAGAAAATGTTATCTGAATTCATGAGTTAAATAAGAAAGTGGAAAAATTGGACAAGAAAATGTTATCTGAATTCATGAGAATCAAATAAGAAAGTGAAATCTATGTTTTATCTCTATAGGTTTAAAACTGATCTAACATATTTAAAAATGAATAAAAAAAATTATAAAAATCAAATAGATAAATGCAATGGAAAAAAGATGTGCATGTGTTTTAATATCTCTTATTTTATCTTTATAAGAAGAATGTTCTCCCTTCCTCCACATACTCTAACAGAGTAGACCGTCATATAATTAAGAAATCTTAAAGACCATAAGATAATCTTGAAGACCATAATGATCTTATGATTGGTAGCATTCCACGACAAAACTATAATGATTTTGTGTGTTTGCTAGCATTGTACGACTGTATTCGAGATCAATTCACAGTCGGTAAAAGTACCTAACAGCTGAGCTGCACTTGGGATGTGCAATAGTTCCACTTTTGTATGGTTGCAGAAAGATTCGTCTAACTGTGTTGTTCCATTATTATTACGAGTGGGTCTCGTTGGTCCTATGGACTAGTTTCATTGACTGGTCTCATGAGTTATGACTACCAGCATTCAAGCACGGTTGTGTTGGAGGTCAATTCAGAGTCTAATTGTGGATCTTGTTTGTCCTATGGTCTATTTGCACTGATTGATTGGTCTTCTGATCACCAGCATTCCACGGCTGTATCAGAGATCAATTCACTCGCGGTAAAGATTCGTTTGTCCTATGGAGATCTTAGGATCACTAGCATTCCACGGCTGTATCGGAGGTCAATTCACGTGCGGGAAAAATACTGGGGAGGTTCTAGCTGGTCCATGTTTTCCGCTAACAGGTTGCGCCCATTTAGCTTTCAAGGATCATTTCAGAATTTAGTTTTGTTTGCATGAAACTTTGGATATGTGCCAGGGATATTCGGCTTTAGAATGACATAATAGGTAACTGTTAAAAAAACAAAGTACTAACTAGGGTCATGCGTTAACTTGAATTCTGTAAGAAAAAACAGGAGGAATGGACAGAAATAATATATATAAATATATAGATAAGATAATTATATTTATGTCTAACTAATTACTAATGTCCACAAAGTAGATCAAAGAGGCTGTTGAGTACAATGATGTCCATAAAATGAGGGAAAATATAAAAAAACAATAATTTCCATAAAATGAATATAAAATATACAAACTCTCCTTTATATACTAAGAGGAACCCAGCCTAGACAGGTAGTTGGGCGGTTCATTTACCAAGCAGTAATAAGGCAAATATGCACAATATTACTGACCTAAATACACTTAACCACATGATGTATGTACACCAACATAACAGAATGAGAATTTCTGGAATTTATTACACTTAGACATGTCTAGTTCCAGACGAAGAGAAGAAGAGTTAATCTTAGAAAAAGAAAGGACAAGATAATTTACATGCAAGACAATCGGGAGCCATAATATAATAGAGTTTTAAGGATAGCTTGTGAAGTGGATTATCAGCTAATAAGATTGGAAGCTGAAAACATAGCACAGGAAAAGAAAAACATGGATTGTGACGATATAGCAGCAGGAGGAATGCATTTTGTATTGGTTCATGGAGCTATGCATGGAGCATGGTGCTGGTATAAGATTGTGGAGCTTCTTGAGAAAGATGGTCACAAGGTGTCAGCAATCGATCTGATGAGTGCTGGTACAAATCCTGTTACAGCTGATTCCATCACCTCATTTGAGGAATATAATCAGCCTCTTATGCACTTCCTTGCCAAGCTCCCACAGACAGAAAAGGTACTTACATTGATTTCGGTTATAAATCCATACTCACGGTTGAATCCATTTTCTTGTTTTCAATAATCATTAATGTAGTTAGAGAAGATTGTGCTTGAACGTGATCTACATGTCCTCTTTGGATGCCTTTAGCAATTACACTGACAAATAAAAGGGTAGCCTTCCAGATCAATAGCTAGATAAAATGGGATATCTGGCCTTGGGGACAAAGGTTTTCTTCTGAATTCCTTTCCTGTACAACTTTTGGTGAAATTTCTTTGTTACATCTCAGCAAGCTCAAAGCCATTGATACATCCTAGATATTGACCAGCAAAATGTGCAGTCGTTGAATGAAAGACCTGGAGACTCGTCATTGCCGTTAGATTACTTGCTCAAGTGCAGCCACACCATACTTAGAAATGATGCTTTGTCCAATACTGATCATTCCTGGCCTTAAACTTCTTTTAAGCCTTGGCCAGCTGTTCTTGCACCTTTGGATGGATCTACCTAATTCTCTCAACAAATTTGTTTTCTTATCTACCCCTGATTCTTTTGAATCCTTGATTGCTTGCCGCTGCTCATTTGAATCCTTGATTCCTTGCCACTGCTCAAGTACAAGATGAAATGGGGCTTGCAGAAGATAGCCCATACATGTCTCAAAGGGTCACATGTTGCTAGATGAATACACATCCCAATTTTAACACTGCTGAATATATGCTAAACTTTCATCCCATATCTTGGGATTTTTCGATTGTATCCCTACAACAAATGCACCAAAGTCCTATTCACCACTTCAATCTGTCCATTAGTTTGTGAATTGAACGTTGTTGACCTTTGCAACTTAGTGTCTGTTACCGTACAAATTAGCAGTGTTGGCAAGGTTCAACTAAGACTATTATAGGGTAAGCACAATTAGGAGTACATCCAATTTCACCTCAGCATATTCAGCTCACTTTTTGGGTCAACTCCCACTAAATGCCATAGGTGGTATCCCTACAAACAATTCAACCAAAGAATAAGTAGACCAGAAGAATAAGTAGAACAGTGCCTATATGGAGTATATGGAAGAGGTAGGAGTTAGTTAAATGACCAAATTCTGATCTGATTTATGATATAATAGTGAATTAATACTGTATACCAACAGTGAGAAATTACTCAATATGCTAAGAAAATGACTTTGAAAACAGCACAAATTGAATATAAAAATTTCTTATCACAATAGAAGACAAAATAGGGTTGTTATGCCTGTTCTATATGCCTGTAAGAAGTCAAAATACTTATTGTTCAAACTTGTAATTTTAACATTTTTTAAGAGTGCAACAAGCCAGGGCCACTTTTGGGGCCTGAAGATAGCCATTAGTGAACCTGAAACTCAAGGGACTTTGTTGGAGATGTTAGTACTATCAAAGAGCTTTCCCAGAAGCACAAGAACACTAAATTTGAACAAATAGTTTGAAAGATATTGACGCAATCCCATTGGTTTCTCTAGAACCTCCCTATTTTGGCTCTATTTTGACTTTGTATGTTATGTGGGAATCGGTTGGTTTTCACTATGTTAAATCCACAACTCTAGAAATTCCCCCTTGTTGCCACTTTCCTCTCTTTTAACCACCTGTGTTACGACCCGCAGCCTCATCCTCGAACGTCGCTCTTTCCTTTTGGAATCGCTTCAGATTTCCCCACATTAGTATCATTGTAATGCAACTTGATTCTTTGACGGCCTGCAAGCCAATGGTTGGTTCAACGCCAATCTACGGTTGATGTGCATTCGGTGGTGACCAACGTCTTGTTGACGTGGCCTTAATTCCAACAATTGGTCCAAGATGTTCTACACTTCATTATGCCCGAATGTGTTATGAGTGCCGAAGGTGCGGGTCCACACTAGATTCAGCTTCGACTACTCCTGTCACGCCCCCAAGCCTACGGTGGTCTTTCAACCGTGTCGGTGAGGTGCGGCACCACCGAACAGTTTCTTTTTAACAATACTCGTGCACATGGACTACGCCTAATTCACTTCTCCTACTTAATTTGTGATTCTCAACCAAGTATAATTAGTTATCCTTTATACCAATGAACACCCATACACATTCATTATCAACAGCATTATATAAGAGAAATGCAATAGTATAAAGGGAGGGGCAACTCCCTGCAATATGAGTCTGCCCAACAATATATTATACAATCTTTCGTTTTTACAATGCACAAGTTAAATCTTGGGAAACCCCAAATTTACACTTAGCCAAATATACAACATCGGCAAACTCGGTTGCCCAGCTCGTCGGCACCTCTGCACGGTCTCCGCACAACTAACCAAACCTTCGTTCACCCCGTCACACCGTCGTGTCGTTTGCCCAACTCGGGCGTACCTCAAAGTCGCCACACACGGGCGCCTCCAACCGAGACACACCTCCGTTCACAACCCAACAATTCAACACATCTTCGTGCACACTTGCACAATGGGCGAGCGCTCACCCGAGCCACCAAGACACCCTCGCCAAGTCGTCGCACAACCAACACCTCAGCGCGATCACCCCGGGCACGTCTTGCCCAACGCGTTCACCTCTTCACCAAGAGCGACTCCACTATGTGCGTTCTACCAAGGGAGCACATGAGCTATGCGCTCATCTCCCCTTAAATCTGCGCACAAGTCCAAGTCTCCAAGAGCGTAGAGAGTAATGCGAAGTTGTTCGATGGTGAATGAGAGTGAATGCTCCACCAATATATATCCGACGTAAGTGGGGGTGGGGCTTGCCCAGCCGACCACCCAACGCCATGGCTACACACCCCTACGAACGCCCACCTCCAAGTCGGCCTCCACCCAAGGCTCCCCACGCTCATTGGGTATAAGTTCTCCATCGCACTTCATTTGTTTCGTCGCAAGTTATCGTCGCACACCTGTCGCACAACCTTCGTGCGGCCTAACTCGCCCTCCGCCCGTGCGCGCGCCCAGGTCACCCGGCGCCCGATCGCATTGCACAACCGAAGGCTTTACAACTCCGGTCAGGGAATTTCAAAGATTTGAACGATTTCCCAAGGATCACTTTGCAAGGGGCCGGATAAGCTCAAATATTCGGCCAAGTATGAATATAAGCCAAGTCCGAGTTCGGGGCCACCACCAACAAACATTCAAAGGTTTCAACAACCCACATGATGTTAAGACCTCCAAATTTTTTTCTGGGATCCGGGTATGTCTTGGCATCATTTGCCTTGTCGCACCCCAACACCTCTTAGTTTGCGATCCTACGGCCTCAACATCACTCAACTGTCGACGTTGCGTAGGATTTAACACTCTTAGTTTGCGATCTTGCTGCCTCAACGTCACTCAACTGTTGATGTTGCGTAGGATTTAACGTTCGCACTCTCAAACAAAGAACAATAGTGTTGCACCTTGTATTCCCAAACTTAAACATACTTAATGGTTGCTACAGCTCAGTCCTGAGTCCCCACAACTTCTCCTTTTAACTGATTTGGAAGCGAGATTGCCCTGAACTTTCTTACTTTCCCTCATTGTGACCACAGAGTCTTGACTTTGGGTCCAATGCAAGTTGATAGATTTAGGAGCGCTAGAGATTTATTTGCCACTGCTACGTGTTCATCACACCAGTGTCTGGCTTACACAATTCTATTATACCTGACTAATCGCAACACATATAATCCTTCTTGAGCGACCTCGTGAAACACTCCTTCCACATAGTCTATGTGCCATTCAAGAATGAACACTTCAAACTCAAAAGGGACATTAATTCACACTCCAACAGGGAATTGAACAGACAAGAAAAACTCGATTTCTACTATAAATTATGGAGGAAATATTTACAAAGACCTTTACATGGGCTCTTTGCTTGAGACCCCTTGGCTTCAACACTCTTGAGCTCTATCTCTTGAGCTCCCTTCTACTTTTATACAGATATTTACATTCACTATGCGACTTAGTATAAAATGGAGATCCTCTTTGGACGCGTGTTCTTAATTGTTAACACCTAATTTGACACTTGTCACATTTCCGAAATCCCATTTGACCAGACACTAGCTCACTAAAACAACCAATACCTCAGCCTACTATTGGGCATTGTTACAATGAGCCACATGGTTAAGAGTGCTAACAAACTAACAACCTAGATTCTCATTTGTGTTTGCATCACAATTTCCTACTTTTATACAATTTTTTTTTGAGGGAGATTCCTTCCCCTTTGGAAGATTTGTGACCCCTTTGGGTCTGGACAAAATAAGTTGCCTAGGGGTGGATGCTCTTACATTAGATATTAAATTTGAAATACAACTGCTCAAAAAAATCCCACAACTGCAAGGGTTGAAAATTGACTTAGCCAAAAATAATGATCAGAACTGCAAATCCTTTTGGATAGTCAACATAAGGTCTAATAGCCACAATTAGCAATGAAAACCTCTTTAGATCAAATTTAATAGATACAAAAGATTTTATCTTGGTTTTCACATATCCCAAGCCAAGGGTTTGCTTCCAATCCCTTCCCATTCATGTAGATTATTTACAAAACCTGTAATTAGCTTCAAAAGACTTGGAAATGTAATTACTACAACAATATAGGGAAAATTAATGAGGGTTGCATAGCCTTAGGGCTCCCCAAAATTACAATTTTTGTGCTGATTTTACCAATGGGTAAATCAATAACATCAATGTAAACCACAATTGAATGAGATATTCATTATTGAAATATTTTTATATTTTTATATGTAATTTGATTTTTGGAAATATATAATTTTTTTAGGGTTTTTCTTATAATTAAAACTAATTACAAATTTACAAAAATACAAGAAATTTGAGATAAAATTTTGTAAATAAAATTATTGCAAATTGTTGGAATCAGGATATGATCCTTCTTCCACAAGAGTCAAGGACAGGGAATTATGTCTTCTCTTAATTTGGTATCTCAATGCTTAAGGTTTTGGAAAATGTTGTGACTAAATTGCTCTTGTACACTCACGCACTTAGATTTCAGACACAAAGGAATGAAACGTAATCATAATATATTTTATTAATTGTATAAACTGAATGATGATTACATGGCTATGGCGGTTCTCCTCATATAGGAGTTGACTGGCCATGCCAAAATAGAAAGACATGTCTTTTGGAAATGATTTCCCTTCAATATTACTAAATCTACTTAATAATTTATTAATTAATCATTTATGTTTTATTTATTTTATTATTTGAATAATATATATAGGTATTTTAGTTTATAAATTTTTAATTCATAACATTGTCTCTCCCTTAAAAATGCTTTGTCCTCAAAGCATAGGTAAGGTTGGGTGTTGTTGAAGAAAATGTTCCGACTCCCAAGATGAGTCTTCCTCCAGTAATTTCTTCTATTTGATGAGGTACTCCTTAATCGTCTTGGACCGTAATACTTTCTCCCTGGTAGCAAGTATAACTTCAGGTTCTAGGACGATTCTTCCTTCTTCATCGGTCTCTAGTATCACTGTTTGAGCTATTTGGTTTTGCCCTAGTACTTTCTTGAGAATTGATACATGGAAGGTATTATGGATTTGACAATTGTTTGGTAACTTCAATCCATAAGCTACGCTACTTATTTTTTTTATTATTTGATATGGGCCATAATATTTAGGTGATAGTTTATTTTTCCCTTGTCGTTTTAATGACAAATGCTTATAATGTTGGAGCCTAACAAAGACCCAATCTTCTTTTTCGAAATCTCTTTCAATGCGGTGTTGGTCGGCTTGTTGTTTCATTCTATTACATGCCTTGGTTAGATCTTCTTTTAGTAAGTTAATGATTCTTTGATTTTCTTCTAAGTGGTTTTTTACTATTGGAACCTTAGAATCGAGTAGTGCAAAGTCCTTCAATCTGGGTGGTTCATAACCATAGAGAGCTTGGAAAGGTGTCATTTTAGCCGACATATGGTAAGTGGTGTTATACCACCATTCTGCCAAATGTGGCCACTGGGTCCATTTGTTTTGTTTGTCGGTAATGAAGCAACGAAGATATGTTTCCAATCATTTATTTACGACTTCAATTTGGCCATCTATCTGGGGGTGATAGGCTGAACTCATTTTGAGGGATATTCCTGCTTGTTGGCGAAATTCCTTCCAAAAATTACCTTTAAACCTTGTGTCTCTATCACTTACTATGACCTTGGGAAACCCATGTAGTTTTTATATGCTTTTACAAAACATATCCGTAATTTGCTTAGTTGTGTCGATTTTTTTATAGCCATAAAATGGGCATATTTAGTGAGTCTGTTGACTACTACAAATATCTTGTCCTTTCCGTCAAATGCAGGTAGTCCTTCAATGAATTCCATCGAAATCTCCTCCCATTTTTGACTTGGAATGTGTAGTGGGTGTAGTAAACTGGGGGTTGGGATATTTTCACTCTTATTCCTTTGACAAACATCACATTCGCAACATATTTTTGGATTTCCATGCTCAAACCTTTCCAATAGAATGATTGTCGTATGTTGTAGTAAGTGTTGTAACATGCTTTCTTTTTGATAAGTTAGTTTTCATTTATAAAAGGAGCTATGAAAAAATAAAGAATAAAAATGAAAATATGAGGGAGAACAAAAAAGACAAAAACAAAAAAAAAAGATGAAATTAAACCCCATCAAAAGAAAATCAAAATTTGTATAAGTGTCCCTGTTTAAATGCCACTTCAAAGAAATAAATTGCTTTGTAATAAATTAAGGTTTTGTGTGTAGCATTTAAATGCCACAGCCTTTTGTTGATTTGAATCATATTGTTTAATCATGATCAAATCATTTAAATTTATGTTTTAGATTAGTAAATAAGTTCACCAAACTGTTTAATCTTGGGAGAACATTATTAGATAGGTTAGAATAGAATAAATGATGGCCTAATATGCTCAAAATTTGGCCAAAGATATATTAGAATAGGGTTACAAATAAATTAGGCAAAATAATGGTTGTTAGTCCAAATGCACCAATAGTTAGATTAAGATTAGAGTAGGACTTAATTACCTTTTATGGTGATTAATTTGTGTACAAATAAACGTTGTAAAAGTTTTAAGTCAAAGTAACAAAACAAAAAAAAGGATTTTATCGCCAAGTGCTAAGTGTTGAACAATTGGACGGTGATTCGCTGCCCCACCCAGATCAACGATTTCGCACCCCATCTCATTGTTGCACGATAACGGCAGGGGGGGGGGCGCGGGGCTGGGGGGTGGTTTCAAAAAGTAGTTTCATCCCGCGCGAGCCCCTCGCAATGTGGCAACTCCTCCGCACTTCGCACCCCCCCACTCATCACCGCTTAACACCACCCCCCTCCAAAATCCGCCTATCCTTTCCCGCACCTTCCTGTATCGTGCCAACGTAAGTCCCTTCCCGTGTCATCCATTCCCAATCATTACATGC
The DNA here is from genome assembly GCA_000404065.3 of Pinus taeda. Lineage (NCBI taxonomy): Eukaryota > Viridiplantae > Streptophyta > Pinopsida > Pinales > Pinaceae > Pinus > Pinus taeda. The sequence continues at coordinate 10,100 of APFE031742335.1, read as the reverse complement.
CGCGTGTCATATCTGTTGTGTTCTATCCGCCATCCATTTATCCTGTCGTTAGTGTTCCTCCTTCTGCCATAAATGAAAATATTTTCGTTCAACAATGGCTTTTACCGTAACGGTAATCCGTTCCTGATTATAAATAATTCCCTCACCCCTGTTACACGATTTTGCCTAACTTGTCTTATATCTTGATTCACTGGTTTTCTAAGTTTCACTATTTCCTGCTTATGTTCCACTGTAGTTGAATTTACCATCAGAGTGACAAACCTTTAGGTATTTTCATCCCTAATCTTTTGTTATCTTTTCATATTAATTCTGCAAATTATGGCTCCTAAAAAAAAAGACTAGCCCTCTACTAGTCAATCTTCATTACAGGAAAATCCCAAAGCCTCTGATGCCTTAGACCTGGATCATATTTCCTTAGCTGACTAGTTCTTCAAAATTACAGATACAGAGTGCGAATTCGACATGTTCGAACTGCACAATTGGCTAAAGCGGACTTATCAGGACTCTGAAGACAAAATTAACTTATGGGAATCCCTATTGCCCATGTATATGTTTCCTCATACCCATCTTTTTCCTGATTTAGTCATGTGGTGTCAAGCTAAGTATAATCCCTTACAGAGCACTGTGGTAGCTCAAAATGAAAACATTCTGATATCTATCACCCCTGAAACTATCAACAAGATGCTTCTGATCTCTAAAAAGAATTCCCTCAACTTTCTCTCTGCTGTTGTTTTAATGGACCTATACCATAAGCTCACTTTCCCACAAAGAGCTCAAATATTTGAGATCTTCCTCCGAGAAGACACTGAACTTCCTAAAAAGGACCCTCCATATCCAGCATCAATGTTCCCTGAGAGAGCTAAACACATCATTTCCCTAATTTCTTGCTTGTTAGGTTACCAAACAGATTAATGGGTAGATGAATTTATCCTAGGTTATCTATCCATTTTCTCTAAAGAAAACAAATCTGCATTCATGTATAATTACAGTCAATTTTTGGCTGAAAGTATGCATGAACAACTGATGAAAATTACTACTGAAGGAGTGTTTAAATATTCCTCTGTGTTAGTGCATATGATTATTTTTCAACAGGGAGACAGGTTACCTATTGTTTTACACAAGCAGGATGATGAGCAAGTGATTCAAGCAGTCACATAGTGGACTTCATTGATCAGGAGGAACTCAATTGAGTTCAAATTTTCAGACTTCATCGACTGTTTTATTCATCCAATTGCACAACTTCTCAGCAACCAAAGTGAGCCCAGGATCAGTCCAGAAATCAAAAGGATCCTGCACCTGAATGACCAAGCCAAGACAAGAGACCGATATCTTTACCAAAATTATACAGAGATTAGAGTGTATGGCTGTGAATTAGCTCCATACAAATTGCCCAAATATGTTCCAATGAGAATTTTCTCTCTGGCATATATTAGGCAAATGATTAATATGGATGAACTACATTTCATTTCAGGGAGAATAAAGTCTTAGTTCAAAATCAAGTCACAGGTAGGATCATTTATTTGTAATACCAGATCAACAGGTATTGAAGCAGATTCAATCCTCAAACAGATCGGATGCCAACCAAGTTTCACCTAGTCTTATGACCCATTCAGTATAATCTCCAACTTAAGGGTGGAACTGAAAATCACACCTTACAATCATACTCCAAGACCAGAGATTGAGAAGTACAGAATTCAAGAACAGTGGGAGGAGAATACACTTAAAGAAGTAGAAGAACAAATTTTACCTCCTTCTACTCTCCAGACTCCCACTTCTCAAAGTAGGCAAGACAAGAGACCCAAAGAAGAATCTTCATCATCAGCAAAAGGTGAAAAAGAATTCATTCATTACCAGAAGAAATCAAGGACTGACTCCAAAGGCATTACTACTCTAGGTCAGAAAGAGCCTATAATCATCAATTTGGATGACTCATAGGTTTCTACAGGGATAGAAGAAATTGTAATCACACCTCCATCTTCCTCTTCAGTTTCACAGAAATTGTTGGAGATCACTCAGTCTGTAGAAGTAAGTGAGCAAGAGGAGCCAAACATCTTCACTAATTTCCTTGAAATTAAACAGAAGAATGAATCTTTGAAGGCAAATGTATATGCTCAGTTTTGGAAACAGACATCAACTTCACAACACAGGTTATTGACATCTTTTGATAGTGAAAAAGGCAAAATACAAATGGCATTCCTACAAGCCCAAGTGCCTTTTCCAAAGGCTTCTTCAGATTATAAGAAGACTGTATTTTCTTTTGATGCCAACCAAATGGATATGCATAGGTAGTCAGGTGAGATGCTTTTCTCTACCATGACCAACACTGCTATGGCATTATCAAAACTCAAGACAGCTTTTTCAAATGTATAGTCACAATTGAAGATAGAAAAGATATCCTCTTTGCAAAGGATAACAGGTTAAAATCATTAGAAGATTTAGTGATTAAAATTGGGTATGATCCCACTGATGTTAAAGTTGTAGAGGACATTATTAGAAAGAAGAATGCAGACATTCAAGCATTAAGGAAGCATCTTAAACTACCTTCTACAAAAGATCCTCAAACCAAGGAGATCGCAGAAAGTGAGCAGCATAAAGAAGAGATGCTCAAGCTGATCATTGAGCAAAATGTACAGATAAAAACAATGGAAGAGCAAATTGAGAAATTGCTTAAAGAAAAAGAGCAATCTACTCAACTAGCCATAGCTCCAATTATAGCTATACCTATTACAGTGTCAAGGACAGCAAGGGAATCGACATCAGCAACAACAGAGTCCACATCAATAGCAGGAGATTTGAACAAAGTCATATAGGAGATGACTCACTAGAAACAAGAGAATGAAAGGCTTCACAAGAAATTCAAGAACCTGGAGACTCAAAAGATAAAAAATGACACTTAAAAATGACACTCTTTATGTTGAAGAGATGCAGAAGACCCATAGATTGACCAGAAGGATAAAAGAGTTGGAAGGTGAGTCATTAATGGCTCCTACCTTGGCCAAAGCCAAGGAAAGTATTTGGGCAGATATCAGTGAGGCTATAACTGAAGTTTGGCCTTCCATACAGATTATTTTTGAACAGGAAGAGCTGATAGATAGGTGCCAAACAACTATAGAAGAAGTTAGCGAACTTCTTAAGGATAAACCAAGTGAAGCCACAGACATGATCAAAGTTCTAAATTCAAAAACCAAGGTCGAGTTGGAGCAGATAAAGATTGTGGACAGGACTGAAACTATTTTGGAGATTAAGAAGGTTTTGCAAAATAAGAATCTCATGACACAATTGGAGACCAAGTGCCAAAACTTGAAAACTATTGTCCAAAGGTTTCATTTCAAGTTCAACTTACTCAACCAAAGAGGACTACCAGGATTAGTGGCACCAAATGACAGGTTGATCAATTTAGTGGAATATTGTCAAAAGCTTTATTCAATTGCAACTGATAAAGCTAGTTTTGCAGGTATAAAGGGTTGTCTTACAGGGAAACAAATGTTAGAGGCTTTAGATTTTGATTTAACAATCAAGCATGAAATTAAACACATTTTTGTTAATAAACCCACTTTTGAAAAGTATACCGAGGTTGATGAAGTTTACAGGGAATTGGTTAATCTTTCCATACCAAGTCAAGGCAGGTGAGATCACTTATGTGAAACTATCGAGTAACTTTCGTCACCAACTGACAGACAGCTGGGCAACAATTTCTGGGGACCAGATCATCAACAAATTCCTGAAAGGCAGTTTTAAGATTCCTATAGTTTTGTACTATTTTTGTATTTTTGTTTAAAAATGTCTCTAGAAGATCCTTTATTTTTGTATAAATAACTCCTCCTTCGAGTTATTAAGGGTTGAACCTTTGGATGAGCTTTCAAAGTAGAATTGTAATCGAGCTGGAGATTTGCTTCAAATTAATGAAAATATTTTGAATTTGCCTCCTATAGTTTGTTTTCTTGTAAGTTTTTCTTATGTGTTCTTTTCATTATGTTTTTCTTCATGTATTTAAGCCTTTATGCAGAAATCTGGGTAAGATGAAACTGAATTTCAGTCAGTCTTAAATCCCCGATGAAGTTATTGTTGAAATTTGGTACCGGAGGACAGGTGGTTCCCTTAGGCTTTTATCTTTGGCCTAGGGAAAAGTGTCCAAAAGATTTTAATTTTTCTCCTAAAGTGACTTTATAATTTTTATAAAGTTAAAATCTAATTTAAAAGTGACTTTAAGTGATAAAGTTACTAAGTCTAATTTTAAAGTGACTTTTATAAAGTCAATGTAAAATTAGAAAGGAAAAGTGACTCTGGAAATAAATGACTAAGTGGGTCTTTATTAAAGTGGGTGAATTAAAAAATAGAAAGTGAGATTTAAATGTGCATTTAATCTCAGCCATTGATCTAAATCTATTTCCGCCATTGGATTTAGAAATCACCCAAAAGTCACTTGGATCACCCAAAAGTCATTTGGAGTTATATTAAGGTAGGAAAAGGAAGAAAATATCACATTCAATTCAATTCTTTCATGAGCAGATTGAAAGAAGAAGAGCAAGAGAGCAAGGGAAATTTCTGGACAGTGAGCTGCGGAGTATCAGCAGCGGAGTAACAATAGCGAAGTTTCAGCAGGGCAGTTTTTCAGCAAGGCTGAGATAATTTGTAAAAGTTTGCTTGCTGATTTTTGTTGAATATTTTCTTGCTATAAAAAGGCTTTTTTCAGAAATAAAGAAGAGCTCTCAAACTGGTTTTCCCCAAGAGTTGTAGGGGGTTTTTCCAGGGTCACATTGACCAAAAATATCAGTGTTTTAACGTGTTTTAATGGCTGTTTATTACTGCTGATTTTTATTTCTGCAATTTCCTGCATTCTGTAAAATTTCCAGAATTTGTGTTTTCAGCAAATTTATTTTTTTCAGCTTGTTGAATGTATGGTTATGGGAAATGACATTTAACTACATGGGAGAAATAAGGAGAAATTGAAAACCGGGGTGGGAAAACAGAAATTTTATCATGGTATCAGAGCTTGAGTGCTGAAGGCCAGTTTGGGACAGCAAAAGAGAAAAATTACAGCTGCTTATTTTTCACTCAGAAAATTCCAGCAAGCTGATTTTTCATAAACAACAGGTTTTATCTTTACTACAGCAGTGCTATTTTTCAGTTTTAGGACAGCAGGATGTCATTGGGATTGAGGGTGGAGGATAGGTTGGATGGGCATACAAATTACAGCGTTTGGAAGGAGAGAATGCAGAGTATCTTTGAGGAGGCAGAAGTCTAGGATATCATGGTGCATACCACTCAGACCCCTGTTGTTGTGCCTACTGATGCTCCTCGGCTACTTATAATAAAAAGAACAACAAGGGTAAGAGGCTGATTCTAGATGGAATCAAAGACCATTGCATTCCTCATGTGAGAGGTAAGAGAACTGCCCATGAGATGTGGACAGCATTGTCCAATCTCTACCAAAGTACCAATGAGAACTAGAAAATGGTTCTGAAACAGAAACTGAAGAACATTAAGATGGGCAATGATAGTGCAGCTGGATATCTCACTAAGATTACTAATGTGAGAGATGAGTTGGCAGCGATTAGAGAGGCCATTCCACCCACTGAGTTGGTGCGGATTGCGGTAAATGGCCTCCCCCGTTCATGGATGAACTTTGCTGATGGGGTTTGTGCACGTGAGATCCTTCCCACATGGGAGAGGTTTTGGGATGATTGCATTCAGACAGAGATCAGGAAAGGTCAGCTTGGGGCAGCCAAGCCAGTTGAGCAGGATGAGGATGTAGCACTGGTGGCAGGAGGCAAGAAAGGCAAAGGGAAGAAGCAGGCTTCCACAAGCAGTGGTGGGGGCAAAGGCAAAGGTAAAGGTAAACAGGTAAACACACAGAAGGACTATTCCAAGGTGAAGTGTTGGAATTGTCAAAAGATGGGACACTATGCAGTTGTGTGTCCGGAGAAGAAGAAGAAGAAGGGGAAGGACCAGAGTTTGGCAGCATCAGCAGAGATTGAGGACTTTGCAGGTCGTTTTGACCGGGAGTTTGCATTCACTATGTGTGAGTCCTCTAGTGCAGGATCACCTGCCATACAGGTTCAGAGGGAGCAGGCTTTTCCCTCGATTAGCGGAGCATCTACAGGTATCTGGTATGTAGACAGTGGGGCTTCACGTCATATGACAGGAGTCCGTGAGTACTTCTCGGAGCTTTCAGAGAGTGGCACTGATATTGAGGTAGTACTCGGTGATGACAGAGTTGTTAGAGCAGTCGGGGTGGGGACACTGACATTTCAGAGGGAGTCCAAACCTCCCTTGAAAGTGACAAAGGTTCTTTATGTGCCAGGGATGAGGAAGAACCTCATATCTGTCTCAGCTTTGGAGGACAGAGGATATGAGGTACTGTTCAGGGGAGGACAGGTGTTGATGTATCCCAGGGGCGCTCCAGCTGAGTCAGCTAGAGTGATAGGTGTAAGCCATACAAAGGTGTACAGGTTTGCATTCCAGCCCCTTTTGGCATTGAGTAGTAGTACCGACAGCAGAGCTAGCAGTTCTGAGCAGTGTGAGATTTGGCACCGCAGGATGGGACATATGTATCATGGAGCCTTGAGGACCTTGCGGGAGATCACTACAGGTATGCCAGATTTCAGTACTGATCACTTTGATACTTGTAGAGGATGTGCTATGGGCAAGTTTGTCAAATCCCCTTTTCCCAGCAGTGACAGCAGAGCGACTGGGATACTTGATTTGATACATTCTGATGTGAGCGGTCGGATGTCTCATGTTTCCTTGAGTGGATATGAGTATTATTTTTTATTCATTGATGATCACTCCAGGAGGACCTGGATTTATTTCTTGAAGACCAAGAGTGAGGTCTTCAAGCGGTTTCAGGAGTTCAGAGCTCTTGTGGAGACACAGACAGGTCGGAAGATCAAGTCCCTGAGGTCGGACAATGGAGGAGAGTACACCCTTGGAGAGTTTGTTGACTATTGTGCAGAGGCAGGCATCAGGAGGGAGTTCACTGTTCCTTACAACCCCCAGCAGAACGGGGTTGCGGAGAGGAAGAACAGATCCATCATAGGGGCTGCCAAAGCCATGTTACATGATCAGGGGTTGCCATTGTTTTTTGTGGGCAGAGGCCTGCAACACAGCTGTTTACTTGCAGAACAGGAGTCTGCATCGTGCCTTGGGGCACATGACTCCGGAGGAGGCTTTCTCTGGGAAGAAGCCTGATATTGGTCATCTTCATATCTTTGGATGCATTACATACTCCTATATACCCAGGGAGAAGAGGACCAAACTAGAGCCCACCGCAGAGAAGGGTATCTTTGTGGGCTACAGTGAGACCTCAAAGGCCTTTCGGATTTACATTCCTGCACAGAGGAGAGTTGTTGTCAGACGGGATGTGAAGTTCGAGGAGGACAGGGCCTTTAGAAGATCACGGGAGTTGGAGTATCTGGATCAGCCAGACCCTCAGCAGCAGTTGAGTCAGTCGCAGGGATCCAGTGGGGGATCAGGAGGATCTAGAGGTACATCTATGAGGATGTCAGGTCCATCAGTGAGCAGTGGCTCACCGAGCCAGAGGGTTGGTGCTCCGAGCAGGTCACAGAGCAGTTCACTAGGGAGTCCACTGATGGACAGTTCACACGGTACCTCAGCTTCTACAGGTTCAGGTGCAGGCAGGAGGACAACAGACAGACAGTCAGGAGTTGAGGCTACTGATGGTGATGAGGAGGAGGAGTTTCATTCTCCTATGGGAGAAGCATGCTCAGGGAAGAGGAAACCCAAGTGGCTTCAGGACACCTTGAGAGATGCCACATCTATCGCTGAACCGAAGAGGCCGGTCAGAGAGAGTAGACCACCTGAGAGATTTTGTAGCTATATGGCGATGGTTACCAGCATCCTTAACTCTAAGCCTTCTAGCTATGAGGAGGTAGCTAGCCAGCAGGTCTAGAGAGAGGCCATGCAGGGGGAGTATTCTTCTATCAAGAAGAATGATGTTTGGGAGGTAGTGTCGAGGCCTGAGGGCAAGTCCGTGGTTACTTCCAGATGGCTTTACAAGGTAAAGCATGCTGCAGATGGCAGCATTGAGAAATTCAAAGCGAGGTTTGTGGCTAGAGGGTTCTCCCAGGTAGAGGGAGTTGAGTATGAGGAGACCTTCGCTCCCGTGGCTCGATATACTTCGATTCGCTCCATTATATCGATAGCAGCAGAGATGGGTTGGAAGATCCACCAGATGGATGTGAAGACTGCATTTCTCAATGACTTCATACAGGAGGAGGTGTACATTGAGCAGCCACAGGGCTTTGAGGTGCATGGGAAGGAGTCCCATGTGTGCAGACTGAAGAAGGCCCTTTTTGGCCTGAAGCAAGCTCCCAGAGCTTGGTACTCCAGGATAGACACTTATTTGCAGGGGATGGGTTTCACAAAGAGTGAGGCAGATTCGAACCTTTACTTTATTGTGATAGGTGAGGAGCCTCTCATTCTGGTGCTGTATGTGGATGACTTGGTCATTACAGGTGCAGAGAGACTCATAGAGCACTGCAAGAGAGATCTTGCGACGGAGTTTGAGATGAAGGACATTGGCTTGATGCATTACTTTTTGGGTTTGGAGGTGTGGCAGGAGGAGGGGCATTTCTTCCTGGGGCAGGGGAAGTATATTGTGGACATCCTTAGCAGATTCCACATGGAGGATTGTAGACCCATGTCGACACCGATGATCACCAACTGGAAGAAGCTTCATGCTTCGGATTCGGAGTTGGTGGATCCCACATTGTACAGACAACTAATTGGTTCCTTGATGTATTTGGTCAACACTAGACCAGATATCTGTTTTGCAATCATCACGATGAGTGAGTTTATGTGTAAGCCTAGGAAGGTTCACTGGGTGGCTGCAAAACACATTTTGTGGTACTTGCAGGGGACAGTGGATTATGGTCTGGACTACAAGCAGGGAGATGGAGTGAGATTGGTAGGATACACTGATTCTGATTGGGCAGGTTGTGCTTCTGTAGGAAGAGCACTTCAGGGTGCTATTTTGGGTTGGGTTCAGCAGTAGTATCATGGTTCAGCCGGAAGCAGCAGTCAGTAGCACTAAGTTCAGCAGAAGCAGAGTATATGGCAACCAGTCTAGCTAGTTGTGAGGCCATCTGGCTTCGCAAGATGTTGTTTGGCTTATTTGGTCAGCCGTTGAGACCTTCAGTGATTTACTGTGATAATCAGAGTTGCATTAAACTCACGGAGAATCTAGTATTTCATGACAGGTCAAAGCATATCGAGATCAGATATCATTTCTTCAGAGACTATGTTCAAAAGAGAGCTGTGAAGCTTGAGTATATTTCCACTGATGAGCAGGTAGCAGACATTCTTACCAAAGCCTTACCACGGGGCAAGCATGTTTACTTCAGAGACAAGATGGGTGTGGTGAGGAACACCTTCCTCGGTAAGAGGGAGTGTTGAAATTTGGTACCGGAGGACAGGTGGTTCCCTTAGGCTTTGATCTTTGGCCTAGGGAAAAGTGTCCAAAAGATTTAATTTTTCTCCTAAAGTGACTTTATAATTTTTATAAAGTTAAAATCTAATTTAAAAGTGACTTTAAGTGATAAAGTTACTAAGTCTAATTTTAAAGTGACTTTTATAAAGTCAATGAAAATTAGAAAGGAAAAGTGACTTTGGAAATAAATGACTAAGTGGGTCTTTATTAAAGTGGGGTGAATTAAAAAATAGAAAGTGAGATTTAAATGTGCATTTAATCTCAGCCATTGATCTAAATCTATTTCAGCATTGGATTTAGAGATCACCCAAAAGTCACTTGGAGTTATATTAAAGGAGGAAAAGGAGGAAAAGATCATTCATTCTTTCATGAGCAGATTGGGAGAAAGAGAGCAAGAGAGCAAGGGAGATTTCTGGACAAGAAGGAGAAAGAGGCAGCAGTTTGGCACACATACCAGGCAGCTCTTCAGCAAAATCAGAACAGCAGAAAGACAAGCAGAACAGCAGCAAGAACAAGCAGAAAAAAGCTGATTTTTTTGCTAAAAACTGAGAAGTTTCCAGGTGGTCCGTTGGGCTGAAAACGAATAAGTTTGCTTGTTGAAAAAAAATAATTTTGCTGTAATTTTTGCTGAAATTTTCTTGCTGTAAAA
>APFE031742330.1:246003-268963 GCA_000404065.3 Pinus taeda | reverse complement strand
TTCATTCATGCCACTATAATGTTCCACTTCCACATCCTCTCTAGGACTAGAAGTGGCACTGTGAGTGTGAACATTGCTACCATGTCCACTTGAAGATGCACCTATTCCCAGTGATGGCTCCGAATCAAGCAAACTCATGTGAGACATGGCATTCAATGTCATATCCAAGTCAGGCAACTCTGGTTCCACGTCCCATAATTTGGTGGGCCCAAATTTGTATTCATCTCTCTTGTGTGACAGAAGGCGAAGGTTTGAATGTATGTACACTAGTTCCTCAACCTTCTTAGAGCCCAATCTGTTTCGCTTCACGAAATGGATGAAGCCATATGTACTCCAGTTCCTTTCTGCTGAAGAAGAACTAGCAACCTGTGACAAGACCTTGATGGCCAATTTTTGGATATGTGGAAGTGCCCCACCATAGAAGTTCCACCACTCAATTGGACTTAATCTACTCTTGTCCCGCATACCCTCAATATCACAACCCCAACCCTCTGATCCCACAAAATGAGAAAATTGTGCACGAATCCGAAGCCCAATTTGAGGATCTACAAAAAGCTTTCTAAAAGCATTTTTAAATCCTTCTGCAACTTCTGGGTCTTTGTTTGGTGCGCTTCTTTCTGGATCACGTAGCAACTCTGCAGCATAATATTTTGGATTCAGTGCATAGGCTAAAAGGTGCAATGGGGTGGTCATCTTGTTCCACCTTTTGGTCAATATATCTTTTACTTCTCCGTAAAAGATTTCATCTGGGTCATTCTCCTTGGCATTTATAACCAACCTTATTTTCTCTATCATGGAAGCAATGCCCTCATACACCTCTCCCAGATTAGGCATATCTGTGTCAAACATACGAAGCAAATCCACAATTGGCTTAGTAAATGCCAAGAGGTACTCCACCTTATCCCACCATTCATCATCAACAACCAATCGTTTCATTGCTTGTGCTCTATCAGATTGGGATTGCCTCCATTGGTTCTAAAGGGAACTGCGTGCCATTGATTGTAATGCATCTTTCACCTGCATGAGCCTTGTTAAGACTATGATGTGAGAAGCAAATCGAGTCTCAGCAACCTGCAGGTGTCAAATTGCCAATGTTTCAAATTTCAATCAATTTGAAAAATCATAATTTGATTGAATAACCTATTATGATTCACGAATAATGACATTTGAGAATCCAATTTAGATATTTGAATTTGGAGTCAAAAATTAGAATTTATGAAATATTTAATAAACTTTAAACTTTAAAGTATTGGTACCTTAAGGAGCTCCAACTTAGCAAATTCCCTGTAGATGCCTTGGGACATGTGGTGGTTTGTGATAAAGGCTTGAATTTCTTTTGCCTCTTCAAATATTTTTCGAATCCACTCAATTTGCTTCCCCAACTTGCTCAACATGAGGTTCAATGAATGCACAACACAAGGGGTCCAAAAGATGTGTTGATATTTGCCTTCAATAATTAGGCCTGCTGCTTTACACACCGTTGCATTGTCAGTTATTAGCTGGACAACATTTTCAGGCCCCACCAATTCAATTGTTTCAATCAAGATGTCAGCAATGAATTGAGAATCTTTCATCTGCCCCTCACAATCCACTGCCTTCAAAAAGATTGCCCCATGTGGGCTCTGAGCAATCACATTGATCAAAGGCCTATTTCTTTGATCTTTCCATCCATCAGAAATGATGGACACCCCTGAAATGAGCCATGAATCTCGAATGGGGGCTAATTTAGCCTCCAAATCTAACTTTTGAGCACTCAACAATGTGGCGCGTATCTTTTCATATCCAGGGCTCTTGTACCCTCTTGGGGCTTCATTCAAACATTTTACCATCTTTGCCCAGTAAGGAGATCGCACAAGGTTAAAGGGAAGGCCATTTGCATAAATGCATTGAGCTACAGCTGCATTTGCTATCTCTCGAGCATCATTATTAAAACTCTTCTCAAGTGGTCCCAAATTTGACCGCTTTGACCCAACAACTCCATAAGAATAAAGTGGAGGCTTTGATGAAGATCCCAACCTTGTTGGGTGTTTTAAATGGGAGGCAGGATTTGCTTCATTTGCTTTAGCATCTGCCTCTTGTTTTCTCTGATATTTTGCAATTTTTACCTTGCTTAAACCATTTCCATCTTTCCCATTCTCTTTGGGTGGGCCACTACATATGCGAATCCCATTGCTTTTTAGCCCAAGCAAATGTGCTTTAACCCGTGTGTATGACCCCTTAAACTCCTTTTGGCATTCACTGCAAACCCATGCCAATGATCCACCTCCTTGGATCTTCCCAACAGTAGTTACATATTTCCAAAGTGGTGACTTTGGATCAATTTTCTGGGTTGATTCAGTTTCCTGTGCAACTTCCTCTGCCTCATGAATGGCTGAACTTGAAGTTGCCATGAATGATGATGATGTAAACGAAACTGAAAAAAGAAAATTGACAAATATCAGTCTTCAAAGTTCAGATATGTATTTAAAAAAAATTATTTGGTCGTTTTTGGATGTTAATAAAATAATAAAATTATCTCATCATTTAATAAATAATATATATGCAATAAACAATTTGCAATTTCTAAGTCTGTTCAACGCAGTTTTGCAATTTCATATTCTCAAAGGATGATCATTCATGGCAACTTCAACTTCACAGGCAGAGAAAATAGGTGAAGGTTTCAAGCTCAACAGATCTAGCATGTTTTTAGGGGGATTAATTTGAACTAGAAAGATGATGAAATTGAAACTTTGCATTCTTACATGCTTTGTCTCATTTCAATTGTGATAAGTGGTTGGAAGTTGGAACAATCAGTTTCAGCCTTCAGGCTTCAACAGTCATTGACATCAGTAGCATGTCATATTGAATAAGGGGGAGAAATTGGCTTCACCAAACTTTCAGCCTTTCAATGACATCAATATGCTTTAACAGTTCATGACACTTGAATCAAGTGTATCCACTGTCCATTCTGCCTCAACAAATGTCTAGACTCGATAGCCAATACTCTCACTATATTTAAATTTTTAAGTGACAAATTCAAAGCAAAGGCATTAAAGGTAGGAGTATGGACAATGATCATATGATTTATACACAGAAACAACCTCCATGATTTCAAGAGCTAGCAAAACAGGACAGTCTGTCCATTTTTATTAGTATAATGGGGGAAGATCCATCATGAATACAAAATGTTATATGGGCCACCCTATTCAGCCCAACTGTTCAACAAAAAACGTGCTGTCTAGTGTTGGTGAGGATGCAATAGAATGGTTGAGATAATGAGAAGAGCACCTGAACCCATAAAAAGAACTGGTTCTTGCACCAAGAGAGTTTGCATTGTGCAATTCTCTTCTATAGAAAATATGGAAGGAGAGACCATGAATCCATGTGCCCTATGTTGCCCCACCTGAATATCAAGGGAACATGTTGTATTTTTGTGGGCTTTCTTCTATCGGCAGCATACCATAAGATTTTTGGAGTTCATTGACAGTTATAGGTTGTAGGAAGAGATTTGGAAGCCATACACTTTGTTTCACCTTGCCTAAGCACATTTCATCATCTAGGGAAGAAGAAAGGCGTAGGAAAATGGTTGGCTTGATAGAGAATTTTCTAGAGGCACATTTCAACGTGACAATTCATTTCAGTATTGCATCAAATTGATGTGCAACCTTGTTTCTAGGCTGAAAATAGAGCTGAGGATTCTAGTTTAAAAATAGGGCTGAGGATCACGTGATGGATGGTGTGAACAAGAAATGAACCTTAGAATATGGATGCACTAGCTGAGAAGATGTCCAAGGAATGAGATATGTCAAGTTAAGGGCTCAAAATTTTAATGGCATTAATATGAGCTAAACTCAGCCATGGCAAGTTAAACATCAGTTCAAGAAACAACTATCTAGTATCAATGCATTGAAGTCTTAAAATGGAGACGCAACCTTTCATGAAGACATGTTGACCATTTGTAATAGTCGAACCACTATATATACAAGTAAGGACTGCGCATAAAAGACAGTCAAGAAAAAATTGGATCTCTTTGAAATCAAGTTGGGCAATCACAGAGATAACAGTTCAGACAAGAGAAGTTTTTTCGGTGTTAGTGCAGGAGCTCGAATAAAATATAGAGACTACAGTTCGGTGCTATGTCAACTACAGTCTGGTGCTATTTCGCTGCTCTAATAATTCGGTGTTACCACAGTCCAGAACTATCACAGTAAGAAGGGTATGAATGTCACATAATTCCATAACTCTAAGTTATAACAGTTTACTAACCTCACACTGCACAGGCTCACCGGAAGTAAACTGTAACACTGTAAAATTGTAAACTGTAACACTGTTGACTGTAGTCTGTGACAGCAGCAAATAACTCAGCGGCGACAGCACTCCGGAACAGCGAACTCAGTGGTGGCAGTGGCGACAACACTCGGGCGACAGCGAACTCAGCGACAGTCGTTTACGGTTTAGGGTTTAAACTTTGGTAAAATGAATATACATAACCCGTCGACGTAAAGTTGAAAAGTAAACCTAAAAGGTAAAATAACTCATAAAATCCATTCCCGGCGGTTCAGAGGCTAAACGTTTTGTTTTTTTTTTTAAAACGTTTTCAGATTTCTTAAAACGTTTTCAGATTTCCTAAATACGTATCAAAAAACCCTGAAACGATCGATTATTCGCTGAACGGGAGGGTTTTCCAATAAATACACCTAGAAAACGGCTTTGAAAAACCCGAAACATTTTTGCATCCCCAAAAACGTATTTCCGCCGTTTTTTTGCCGTTTCTGGCGTTGAGACGTATCAGAAACGGAAAACGGCGTTTTTGCCCTGTAGGGAGCCGTTTCCGGTAACTTAGCTTTAAACTTCTTATTTCCTCCCTTTTTCTTGTAGTGAACATAATATGCATTTGAAGTGTTGTCCTCATCTTTTTCCTTCTTATTATTTGCTAATGAGATGCAGGCTTCTTCTTGATTGCATACATTCCACATTTCTTCAAATGATTGTGTCTCTTTTCAACTACTAATGCTTGATGCAAAAGAGCTCCATGATTTTGGTAGACCTTGTAGAGAAACAATCACCAATTCTTTGTTTGGAGTGATTGCATCAATGGCTTGGAGCTCATCTCTTATTCGGGAGATCCTCACAAAATATGAAGATATAATATCATCTTTTGTCATCATGATTGTTCTTACTCCATTCTTGAGTCTAGCAACTTGTCCAATGTTCTTGATAGTGAATAATTTGGAGAGAGCTTCATACATCCCTTTTGCAATTTCTATATTGGATATATAGGGATGTATGAAGCTCTTCTTTTTCTTCTCCAGCTATTGCAGATCAAACTTCTTACCTTATGCTCCAAATGAGGTTGAGTTGTTGTCTTTATATAGTTATTTTTGGCTCCCAAATAGGCCGACTTTTCTTCCTTGATGCCAACTTGGTGGAGGAGGCCTAAATGACACAATTTACATCAAAATAAATTTCTTTTTTGATAGATAAAGTGCAAGAAGGGTCTATTACATGATGACATGGACAAGGACTCTTGACATAAAGCCTATAAACCTACAATGGAGGCTTTGACCTAGAAATAAAATAATAAAGTATGAAACCCATGCTAATAAATAAATTTTCTTTTCTTTCTTTTGACAAATATATTTCATTATGACTCAGATACAATTATGAAGATCAACACTAGTTACATTCTTCAACACCTTGGTTTAAAGAATTGGGTATGTTCTTGTTAAACATAATTTTTTTTTTTGTATAGTTTTTTTGATGTTTCCTTATAAGAAGAAGATGTTCACAGTCCAAGACATGACAATGGATTTAGAATCGATAATGCCTTCATTAGAAGACTTGAAGGATATTTCGAAACTAATGCTTCAAGAGAATCAAGAAACAATATCAATGAAGCAGTAGGATCTTGAAGAAGTCATATCCAATAAAAATGAAGAAAATTCTTGTTTGAAGGATCATAGTCCGAAATTGCTCGCACAAGTCAAAAAGTGTAAAACTATGAAGCACAAATTAGAACAAGAAAAGAAAAGTTTTGAGAAGAAACTTATGAAAGTTTATTAGAGAAAAAATAAAATTTGCACTTAAAAAATTTAATCAAAAGTTATTAGAACAAATTAGAGATTTAAAACATTAAAAGATTGAGCATAAAAAAGAAGTTGAATTAGAAGATGAAGAACTTTCATGATTAAAAATCATAACCAAAATCTGCTTACTTGGATTAAGAAACTTAGGGATGATAATAAATCATTGAAAACAAATTAAAAGAACTTATCACGAAAGAAGTATTGAAATCTAAAGATATAACTGTCAAAGTTGAAGAAAAAGGAACGAATATCGATCCAATCAATATCACAAGTCAAGAAGATGACAAATTAGTTGAAGTAAAAACATATTCAGATGTTGCAGTTCAGACAATGAAAAATTCAAGTGAAGATTTTGTAACCAACTCAACAACATCAGTACGTGAAGTAAATAATGAAATTGCCAGACACATGATAAGGGAAAATCAAATCACAAGAATTCCTTATCAGCGTCCAACTCACAAGAGTAGATATCTCAATTACTCTGCATATTTGTATCACTCAGAATGGAAACAAAAGACTCATGTCCAAAGAATATTGATGTTAGCACCATCAAGTTTTACAATAACAAATTATCCTAGCTATGAGGTAATCACAAAGTTTCATAGAAGATTGATTTAGGATGGTCAGATCCCTTATTCGTTCGACAATTTTGTTTATCACTTGGAGCGTCCTATCATCTTGTATCATTGAAGGTGACAACTTGAATAAATTTGAAGGAGGCGAATTGATTACAAGACAAAGAAACAAATGAGACATCTTATCAACAATAAGCTTTGAGGACAAAGCTTTTTGAAGAGGAAGGCAATGTTATGAATATAATATAAATAATAATAATCATAATAATGATTAATCAAATAGTAATTAGTTAATGAAGATGCATGTCTTAAAGGGACATAACCGTTTATGAAGGGGCACCTGTTTAGGTATATAAGTGGGCCCTCATTTGTAATCAATATCTCATATCATATCTCTTATACAATCAACATTCTTATATGTAAACATTATTTGTTCTGTCATGGATATTTATATATTTTAGATATTCTGAATACTTCTTTTGCGTATACAAACCTTGTTCGTTACAAAGAAATTACAAGCCATAGAAAAATATGTCATGCCCTTCCATAAACATGTTATGAGGAAAAATCATTTCTAAAGGGGAAGGAAATGTAATAATATAAATCAATGTGGAAAAAGTTGAAGTCGGGATTAATTCGGCAAGGGTCCAAAAGTTGAAAAACTCGTTAAAGTCGGGAGTTTTTTGTAAAAGTCGGCAAAATTAAAAAACACAAAATTATTCATTTTTTTTTTTTTTTTTAACATCTAGAGTCGAAGTCATAGTTTAGAGGTGTTTGTAGTGTTTTAATACAATGTCATTCTTTACATGTGAATTCGATCACTAAAAGCATGTTACACTCTTGTAGTCTGCATTCTAAGTGCATTTTATCACCAACGTTTTTCAACATTATCAACAAAAAATATGATGATAACAATGTTGATTCTTGGGAATGTTTTTCAACTATTTACACTTCCTTGCTTGCTAGTCTGGATACTACTTGTCCTCTTGCTCTTGTGTCTCACAATCATGCTCGTCGAGGTAGGTATGCACTTCTTTTTCGTACTCTTCTCAGCTTCTTATAGCAGCCTTCTGACAGCTTAGCCTCTGGCTAATGTCTCCTCTGTATTTTTTTGCATATCTCATATGGATCCCTATTGTTTTGCAAACATAACATCCAACAAGAGCAAACCAATAATAGCCGTATATGTTTCAACATTCAACATAATATAGCAACTAAGCAATTAATTTTCTCAGTAACACCAACCAACTATAATGCTCGAAATTAAGATTCAACAACAAAACAAATTGCACAGCACAACGTTATCATCAAATTTCTAGGGCTATGTTAGAAAGGTTCCACTCTCTGCCTTAAGATTAAACAACAGAAAGTTATATCATTTTCGCCTTTGCGGCCTCTTTATCCGCGGCCTGGGAAGGAGGCCGACTTTTTGGGTCGACTTCCGATTAAATTGGGAGTATAACGATTAAATCATGATTTTTTTCTTTATGAAAAAATCGCAAAATGTCGGGGGATTAAATTGTTTAGTTTAAAAAATCGCATTTTTAGGATTAAACTGCGGTTTTTTGCAGACTTTTTCCACACTGATATAAATGTATAAATATAAATGTTAATAAATAATAAATAATAAATAGTGAAGAGATTCATCCTAATGAAAGGACATGTCTCTACTAAAGGACATGACTCTCAATGAAAGGGTACCTCTGCTCAGGGATATATACAGACCATCATTTGTAATTTGATTGTATCATTTTTCTCCTACACTTTTATTCCACATATGTGTGTGTGTGTGTATGTATATATGTAATATGTATGTATGTTAATTATTCTAAATGGGATTCTTTTTATTCCAAATGTTTCGGGTATTTAATTGCTGAGCTAGATTGGCGGTTATAGGATTGTGTGCTGTTACTGTTCTTGTTGTATATTTGTATGTCAGACATTCACACATTGTTTGACTACCTAAAGACAATCCTCCTTTTGGAGGAAGTGTTTTGTCCCCACACCTATCTATGGAAGTTTCATGGTCATATCTTATTTTCTTTAATATTAGATCCTTCATTAGGTATACAAAGATATCTATTCAATTCTTCATTTGATATATATAGATGTCTATGCAATAATCCTTCACTGGATTTTCTTTAATATTAAGGCCTTGGCGTGCATGTAATGTATGATATATTATGCAGCAGCACACTAATGCATACGTTGTTTTTTTAAGCATCTCTTTGCTTTCTACAGGATCTATGTAGATATTTCATAGGCTTTAATTGACATCATTTCCTTGCATGCTTTTATTGTTGCATACTGCACTGCTTCATTTCCTTCCACCTCTCTATGAGGAACTCTTTCTGTCCTTTGTTTTCCTGAATCCCCATTTTTTTTTAAATTGTTGGTATTTTACTTCCTTGAGGTCTAGCTATTTCAATTTTCCAACGATCAGATGCTAGGTGTGCAGCAAAGAGCTTATCACAAACAATCTTTGCAAGCCACTCGAAAATGATGTTCTTTATACTGGGCATATCTTTTAACTAGGCTGTGTTATCTGATCTGAATATGTAAAGTTTTTCCACCTCTTGTTTCTGCTTTTAGAAGCTTTTCTAGGCATAGCGTACAGTTTTATTTATGGAGCATCAATATTAGAGTTTGTGTTCTAGTAGAAGCGTTTCTAGTTAGGATCATAATTCTCTATTTCCTTAGTTTATCATTATACTTTCATAAACTGTTCTCAGATTCCTTGTTTGGGACACTGTCCTGCTGGTCACATTATTCAATTCAACTTTTCAGTTTCCTCTACTATGCTTTCAAATTTAGAGGGAGCTATGTATTTATCTAACATTCTAATAGAGTATAATACACATTATCTGATCATTTGAAATTTGTTTTATACTTTGTTTCAGTGGCAATTAACAGGGTAATTGCAGTGCTGGATTCAGACTTCCATTCACTAGCTACAATCCAACATCGTCAAAAATATGGGCCTGTATGTTCTGGACTCGTTGCACCTTGTCTTGACTTTTCTGTGTTACAACTTCACAATCCTTTTGATGTAAATTGATCCTAGAGATTCAATAGTAGGTATTTTATGAAGGTTTTATTTGTTACTAAGATGTGTTTTGACTGTTAGGTTATATTTGCAGTACGTTTTTCTTGCTGCCGCTTGTTACATGTACCACTGCCACCTTTTTCTTTGCTTTGTTCATTTTTAATATTTCTGGGGGTGGGGGTGTTGTATGGTGTGCTTATTTTTTTGAATTGACCCCGTTTTTGGTTAGGTATACATTACTCTTTGCTGGGAGATGCATCAGCACTGCCTTGGTCCTTTGTAGACATTAGTGTATGTTATACTCTAGAGTCCCCTTTACTTGTTTCAGTCATTCACTATGTTGCACAAAACGTCCAGGGACCCAACATTTCGGGCTGTACTAGTACCTGAAACATCGAAACACAGCTGAAACATCAAGTGCCATACCGTATGACGTCCTACCATTTGGGGACATTGTACGGTATGACACCTGGTGTTTTGGTTGCATTTCAGCCTTTTTCTGCGGCGTTTGGGCCCTTTTTAGGTGTTTCACGGGCCCACACCAGTGTTCTTGGAACTAGATTGCTATGCAATCATGGTAATGTTAAATTTTTAAAGTAAAATGATAAAAATGAAAGATAAAAGATATATCTTTCACTTTCATCCTTTTACTTAAATTTTTAACATTACCATGAAATGACTCATGATGTTTGAGAGTGATTGCGACTTCATTGGAGTTCATATGGAGAAAGTAGAATTTTAGTTTTCACTCAAAATCTAGCAGACTTAATTTTTCAAGATTTCAAGATTTCAAGATTGGGGTGATTGCAATGTTTCCATTGGATTTTGTCATGTATGAGGGTATGGAACTAGTATTTAATTAAGAGTACCAAATCCTCTGTTCACCTTGATGTTAGTGACATTGGTTGTCAAACTCCTCTCTCATGACCCTGCTAAAAATTTGCCCATCCCTCAAGCAAAATCTTAAGTTGACATGCTATGTTTTTTCTATCTTATTTTTAAAGCTTAGAGAGTGATATTAATGACAAAGATTCCATATGGGGAATGATAATGATGATATGTAAGGGGATTGCAATGTTTCCATTGGTTTTTGTCAAGTACAAGGGTATGGAACTAGTATTTAATTAAGAGCACCAAGCCCTCTATGCACCTTGATGTTAGTGATAATGGTTGTCAAACTCCTCTATCATTATCCTACTAAAAATGTGCCCATCCCTCAAACCAAATCTTAACTTGACATGCTACGTTTTTTCTATCTTATTTTTAATGTTTAGAGAGATATTAATGACGAAGATCCCGATATGGGCAATGATATTGATGATATGTAGAGGTATTTGTTGTAGCATGATTTTTTTGGATGCTAGAGGCCATCTAGAGTCTGTTTGTTGATGTATTTTCAGTTCAGAGATAGATTACACTCAACGCTGTTTTGGTTATGTACACCCTCACGTGCTATATAAATGAGAACTTTTGCTTATTATGCATAAATGGTTTGAATTCATATAGATGCACATGAATATATATGTTCTTCTTTAAAATTTAAATGTTTTATGTGTCTTTGGTGGACCGATATTTTGGACTGGTTTTTTTTATCGATTTTGACCGATTCTCGGTTCAGATGGTTTTCCGGTTTTTGATCATATGGTTCAGTTTCGATAACATTGCCCCAAAGGTGTTTGTCCATCTTGTTTGGTGGGAGCCAATTGGCAAGATAATATATTTATATTATATATATATATATTATATATATATATAATTATATATCAGTGTTGTTAAAATCGCGATTTTATCGTTTTAGCGTGATTTTTTCTTGAAAACGAGAATATCGCGAGTAGTACTCGTGTTTTTTTATACGCGAATTTTACAAAAAAATCGCGATTTTTTCCCAATTTATCGCTGGATGTCGGGGCAGCGCGTTTTTATAAGCCAAAAAATGATTTTTTTCATTTCATTTGCACAACTGAGCGCGTGGAGGGCAGTGGAGTGTTGGAGAGGCTTGGAGATTTTGCTTGGAGAGGCTTGGAGCTAAATCAATTGCGTGGAGGAGAAAATCAAAGAGTGTGCTAAGGAGGAGACCGATTATCTCCATAAAAACGGTATGGGTACCAATTTTTTTTTTGTTTTCATTGTTTTGAAATTTTGTCTTTGTTTTTTCATTGTTTTTGGTTGGGTTTGGAATGGGGTTTTTGACATTTGTCCAATGTAATTTTTTTTTATAGATTTTTTGGTTGTGTTTGGAATGGGGTTTTTGACATTTGTCTAATGTATTGGTTTTTTAGTTTTTTTGGTTGGGTTTCGAAGGGGGGTTTCTTAAAATGTATGTAATTTTTTTTAGTTTTTGTACAATGTAAAAATTAAAATACTAAATTGTAAGTTTGTAACTTGTAAATACTAAATTGTAATCCTTATTTTTTCATAGGTTCACAACTTCACCGAAACACAATTCAAGTTTTCAACTTCAAAGTTCAAAATCAAACATGCCAAGGAAATTGGATCATTTTTGGGAATACGCTGAACTTGATGCTCCAAATGATAGACTAAAACTTGACTTGCAAGTTGTGTGGGCACCATATGTCCAGGGGGGTGTACAGAGTGAAGTATCACCTTGCAAAAATACCTGGATTTGATGTAGGGCTTTGCAAAAATACAAATCCTGAACTCATCCAAAGAGCCATGAAAGCATTGGAAGCTTTAGACCAGAATAGAGAGGCCAAAGAAGAAGTGAAGAGGCAACTAAAAAAGTCAGCTGAAGCAAGTGGCACTGGTTCTACTGCAGCATCAACCAATTTGGTAGCTACCACATCATTTTTTGTTCCTTGAACGACACCTGGTTCACAACCATCTATCAGTTCAATGCTAAAAAGAATTGAGAAAGAACAAGCTGGCAAGTTGCTAGCAAAATTTCTCCTTTGGAGTGATATTTCTTTCAGCATTGTAAGGAATAATCCATTTTTCCAACTTGTTATTGATGTTATTGCAACTGTTGGCCTAGGGTACAAAATCCCTTCTTATCATGATTTCAGAGGTTGGATTCTTCAAAATGAAAAGCGTGACTGCACCCAAAGATTGGAGGATTTTAGGGCATCATGGGCACAAACAGGATGCATTGTTATGTCAGATGGTTGGACTGACCAAAAGGGGAGAACCCTTATAAACTTCTTGGTTAGTTGTCCCAAGGGGACTATGTTTATCAAATCTGTTGATGCATCTACACAAATCAAAGATGCAAGAACTTCATATGATTTGCTAGATGTGTTTATTTTGGAGGTGGGTGCAAAAAATGTTGTCCAAGTCATAACGGACAATGCTGCAAATGAGAAGATTCACCAACAACAAAGAGTTTGTGCGCTTCGCCATTACACGGTTTGCCACCAATTTCATATTTCTTCAATCCGTCTTGAATTCTATGTGGGTTGTGAAGAGAATGTTTCTTTCATAGGAGTGGCGTGCTTTGCCAGTGAGCCGCAAACTAGAGGGAGAGGTCGTATGCAGGCTAGTTTCATACCAGGAAGACTTCTGGGCGGAAGTGCAGGAGGTGTGCGCCATTACTGAACCTTTGGTAAAGGTTTTTCGGTTAGTTGATGGTGAGAAGCCCGCAATGGGCTATTTGTATGAGGGCATGCACAAGGCCAAAGAAGCCATTCGAGCCTACTATGATAATAAGAGAGATGATGAGTTTCAGAGACAACTCCTCCTATGGGAAGTGATTGATGACCGATGGAACAACACACTTCATCATCCCATTCATGCTGCTGGGCTTTTCTTGAACCCCGCATTTTCTTACACATGTGGGTTTGTATTTGATGTTGAGATCATGGATGGATCCTTATCTTGTGTCCAGAAGATGGTGCGATCTCCATATAGAGATCTCTAATGAAATTGAGATGTATAGGATCGCAGGTGGCACATTTGGCTTTGACATGGCTATGACTGATAGGACGATAAAAATGCCAGGTATTTTTTAGTTTGTAACTTTGTTTCAAATATTATTGTCTCTTCAAATTCCATTTTTTTCTTATGTTTATTTAAAATTTTATTTGTAATTTTGTTGTAGATGCATGGTGGAGAATGTATGGTGGCGGGGGTACCCCTTCTGCAAAAGCTTGCCATTCGCATCCTCAGCCAAACATGTAGCTCCTCAGGATGTGAGCGCAACTGGAGTGTATTTGAAAAAATACACAACAAGAAGTGCAATAGGTTAACACTTAAACATTTAAAATATTGCAAATTTACAAATAAAATTTTGAATTCATTAAACAATATTTTTTTTATAACTATTAATTATTATTTCATGATCTTCGTACAGGTTGGAGTCCCCAACTTAATGACATGGTCTACGTCTATGGACACCTGATATGGAGGCCATCTCATTGGATGGGATTGACACCACTGCTGCATGGAGGGTTGAGGCCGAGAGGCCTCTCATGGAGTCAGCTGATGATTGGTTAGTGCAGGATGTAGTGGAGGGCAGGGAGGAGGAAGAGGAGTAGGAGGAGGTGGAGGAGGAACAGGAGGAGGAGGTGGCACCACCTGCCGGGGCTACCCCTGTCACCAACAGAGGACGTGGTCTACTTCCTATAGCTCCTACTTCTAGTTCTTTAGCTTCTAGAACACAGCAGACTCCACTGCCAACTCCACCAGCACTAGCATCTACATATAGAGGGAAAGGGAAAGCTGTGGCATTTTCTCGCAAGAGCGGCAGAGGAAATCAATAGTATTAGACTTTAGTTATTTTGTTCATTTTATTGTATATGACATTATGACTCATGAGATCCATTATTATATTTTTTGTTGATATTTTGAGGCTGAGTTGGGACTTAGGAGTCAGGACTTACTATTCAAGACATCATTCACTGTTATGTGTGATTTTAGCACTAGAAATGATATTAAACATCTTATATATTAGTTCTTTTATCATATTTATGTGTCAATGTATTTATTTTATGTTGTAGATGGTTTATATATTAAAAATAAAAAAAATGAATATTTTTGTACCAAATGATTTTTTCCTGATTATTATTCCGATTTTTTCCCGATAATTAACGAATTTTTTCCGATTTTTTTCCTCGTGCTGATATTGTCCGATAATGATTAATGCAACATTGATATATATAATATATATATAGTATATATATTATATATATATTATATATAACAAGTACGTTTGGGAACATCACCTCCCAAACATGGAAACCATCGACTAAAACATCATATATATATATATATTTGGGAAGTGATGTTTCCAAATGTACTTGTTTCAAAAACTTTGAATCTTTTTGGTGTTTCGTGCAACATAGGTCATTCATGAACGTTAAGAAAATTTTGATTTCAGTTTGATGATTAGGGCCTTGTGCATTTTGTATACTTTTTATATCTCGATTTTATTGTTGCAATTATCTGTATTGGCATAATGTTGGTGAGTGTTGTAAGTTTATGATATTGGAAAATTCAGGGAAATATGTTCCTAGACCTAGTGACAAGTTGATTGTCACATCTAAGTGGATCTATATGATCAAACATGTTGATGGAAGTACAGACAAGTACAAAGAAAGATTCATTGCAAGGGGTTTCTCTCAAAAGGAAGGCATTGATTATGAAGAAACCTTTGCACCTACAACAAGGTACACTACCATTAGATCGTTGGTTTCGTTGGCTGGTACAATGGGGTGGAATATCCATCAAATGGATGTGAAGACCGCATTTCTGAATGGGACCATCGATGAGGCAGTGTACATCGAACATTCTGAGGGCTTTGAAGTGAATAGCAGGGACTCTCATGTTTGTAGACTTAAGGAGGCCCTATATGGTTTGAAGCAAGCACCTAGGGCATGGTATGCAAGGATGGATGCATATATACTTAGAATTGGGTTCGTGAATGGTTTTGCTAATTCAAATCTCTACATCAAGGTGTGAATAATGAGCTCGTCATTATTCTTTTATATGTGGATGATCTATTTGTTGAAGAACCTAGGGCATTCAGAAATTGTAATGATTCTTCTTAACATGATAACAATTTGTGAAGTATTTTGTCTTTGAGGCTTCTGTGATTTTCTTGATTCTATAGCATATCTTCCGGATGCATCGCATTAGATTTGTTTATAGTCAAACCTAATGCGATGTCTCTGGAAGATATGCTACAGAATTTGTGAAGTATTTATACAGTATATCTTAGCTTGATGTTTCCTTCATTATTAGTTTGTGTATGTTAGCTTCATCAAACTGCTATCAAAAACAAAAGAGACAAGAACACAAATTTTTGGCTTTCTACCAGGGCCAAAGCCTCTCCCTTTTGGAGAGGAAAACCCATGCAAAATTCTTCTTATAGAGATTCTAATTGCCGAATGCCAAGACCATGACCCTTGATACATTTTGCCACTCCAAGACCAAGACATCAATCCTACTCATCGAGCACTGCTGAGATCATCATGATTACTGTTGCTATACTTAGGTTATTATTGCACCTTCACTTGCTATTCCTTCACTTGAGATCTTCATTGAGATCACCATTACTGTAGAACTGAGATCTTTACATCAAATCCATCGAGATCATTTATCAAGATAATTGAGATATGCGAGTTATATTGAGAGCAAGACTGTGTATCATAGAGATCATTCCTTAATATCAATACATATAGTGATCATATACTGTGTCTATCTTGTACGTTAACATTATTATGGATTTGACTGGGAGAATGCCGAGATGGTATATGAACTGATCTTTTATATAGTGATGGCGAGAATGTAGCCATCCTTCACAACTGATCATTATGCCGAGACTACTACAGGGATACCATCTTAATTCACTTTATTAATGATATGCGGAGACTATGGTTGTGCCTAAAAAGAATGCCGAGGCTACTAGAGGCAGATCCAAACCC
The DNA here is from genome assembly GCA_000404065.3 of Pinus taeda. NCBI lineage: Eukaryota > Viridiplantae > Streptophyta > Pinopsida > Pinales > Pinaceae > Pinus > Pinus taeda. Next base: position 252,399 of record APFE031742330.1, on the reverse strand, counting down.
TTATTCGAGGCTACTTCTGAGATTGAATACACTTTATTGTAATATCGAGGTTGTCATGACTATGTCGAAAATGTGTTTAGCCCAGAACTCATACTGCGTCCTCATCTGAAGTCTTCTTTGCTCCATTCATCCGAGTTTTAGCTTGACTGTGCCTTCAACTTCACAGGTATGTTGAGAAGGGGATTAGCCTGGGTTCTACTGCTCCTTATACCCATCCAAGCTAGCAGTCAAACCCTAAGACAGAAATATCAATGAGAAAATGCGAGATCTATCCATCCTTGATTGCAGATCTCTGCACCCATATTCACACAAAAGATTTAGAGAGAAAACCTGAGTTCTGTTCATTGCTTCTGCGGGTACCCTAGACGGGTATTTACAGTAGTGTGTGCTCCTATTTTGAGCCGACGTGAGTGTATGAACAATTGTGACTATTACCCAAGCCGACATGATTTCCATTTATTTAATTAATTCCTTTTAATTCATTTTTGGAGCCGACATGAGAATTTCTTTCATTGTATTGCTTGCAGACTTCAGTGTGCTTGCTTTTGGAGGATTGTTCTTGGTCTTGAAGGGCTGTTACACACTGTTGAAGACTTGCATACATTTACATGAACTCATGAAGAGTTTCTTTACATATGACATGACTCTTTGACATATAAATAAAATCCTAAAGACATCAAGAAGAAGTCTTTTACCTAGTGACACTTCTTGCTCATGAAACCCATGTAGCAAGGCATAAAAAAATAATTTATTTCCTTTTATCACATCATTTACAAAGATCGTGTCATTATGAGGACCGAACCTAGTTACACTTTCTTCAACACTATTCATCACAGGTGTAGAGCGAAGAATTCAAGAAAGTAAGATGTTGGCAGCGGAATTTGAAATGAAGGATCTAGGACTAATACACTATTACCTAGGTCTAGAAGTATGGCAGGGACCTGGGGAGATATATTTAGGGCAAGGAAGTACATCATCAAGTTATTGCAAAAATTCGGGATGATGGATTCCAAGCCGATGACTACTCCTATGATCACTGACCTCAAGAAGTTAAGGAGCTCTGACTCTAGTCTCGTGGATCCTACCTCATATCGACAATTGGTGGGTTCTTCGATGTATCTGGTAAATACTATCCCAGATATATGTTTTGCAGTGAACATTCTTAGTTAATTTCAGTTGGAACCTCGTCATGATCACTGGGTAGCTGCTAAACATATATTGAGGTATCTTCGTGGCACTATACATCACTGCCTAAAGTATGATAGTAAGGAAGTCAAGCTAATTGGCTTCACAGACTTTGATTGGGGTGACAGTGAGACTGATGGAAGGAGCACTACTGGAGGATGCTTTAGTCCGGGAGTTTCTTTGCTCTCATGGATGAGTAGGAAGCAAGGTCCAGTTGCATTGATTAGTGCCGAGGTAGAATATGTAGCTGCGTGTGAAGTAGGAAAAGAGGCTGTTTGGTTAAGGAAGCTTCTGACAGATTTGTTCGAGAAGTCTCTGGGTCCGATTGTTATTAATTGTGACAACTAAAGTTGTATCAAGAAGTCTGGAGATTCCGTGTTTCATTCGAGGATGAAACATATCAATAATAAGTTCCACTTATTAGGAACTTGGTGCAGGATGGGATCGTAAAGTTGGAGCATGTCTCGACAGATGAACAGGTAGCAGACATACTGACAAAGTGTTAAAATTGGCAACTAGGGCCAAACTCCATGTTGGTCATCTTATTTATGGCAGCTGATATTTTTCCTTGATTCCTCTTATCGAGAGGTGTAGGATTGATCTAACGATCATCCGATTCTGACAAGTATTTATGGAGATATGAATTTATTTGTATTTACTTGACAAATTATCAAGGTCAACCAACAGCTAAATGTGTGGCACACATGCCCAGCACATCATATAAGTACAAGTGAGGTTGAATCATTATCCACTCATCTTCTCTCTCCTCATCTCATTGGGCCAGTGAAGGAGAAGCTTCTCTCACACGTGCAAGAAGAAGGACGCATTTTTCTGTTTGGGGCAGCGTTGACTGATTTTAGGGCAATGTTGACTCTGTGGGTAGTGTTGACCAAGTGTTGCGCTATTTTATGAAGCGTTGACCAAGGCCTGACCTGCGCAGGCTGTTTGGGTGTTGCATTGACCAACATTGACTTGTTAGGGTTGATCGTAGACTGCTGATCTTTGACCGTTGACCAAGGGCTGTTTTGGGCTACCGATGTTTGTTGTTGAAGACCAAGTTCTTCAAGGTTGACTAGAGGTCAATCCGGGGCTGTTTGACTAAGTTTGACTTTGCTGATTTAAGGTTTGCTGCTGCTGTCATAAATTACATATTTTTGAATTTGTACTATTTCTCTCTGTTGAACTATTGAAGATTAAAGAAGAATTGATCAAAGGGTTTCCCGCATTGGGGTTTGTCCCTGGCTAGCTGCCACATCTTGTGTCTCTTGTCTTGGCTTGTTTTCTGTGGATCTATTAATGTTCTATCAACATTTTACTTTATGTTTATATGATTGCTAAATAGTGGCTAATAAGAAGAAATCGAAGTAAACTACACTAAGCATATAACATACCATAAATTAACATGGTATCAGAGCTGAGGTGCAGACAAAGCCCAAGCAAAGAGCAAGAGCAATAGCAATCACCGAAGGCTATTGAAGCAATCTCAAAGGCTTCATGGGGTCCTCATCGCACTTCCCCGCTGAAGACAAGCTCCGTGGGAACTCTATCACGGATGGAAGATGTCTCTCGATTTGACATTAGAAGAGCAGGAAGTGTTGGACCATGTGAGAGGTAGAATTGTTGAACCTCCATCAAATGCATCTGCTGTTGCTAGGAACAAGTGGACGAGGAGAGAAGTCAAAGCAAAGAAGATCATCCGAGACTCTATCGACAAGTGCCTGGTGGCCTATGTTTTTGAGCTGACCACCTCCAAGGAAATCTACGATAGACTGGTAAGTTTATTTAAAGTTAATGATGCAAATCAAGTTTTCTTCCTTAAGAATAAGTTGAAAGAAATTAAGAAGGGCAAAGATGAGAGTATGCAAGCATACTTCGTAAGGATCACTGAGATCAAGAATAATCTCCTATCAGTTGGGGAAGTCATTCTTGATAGGGAACTGAACATCACACCTCTTAGAGGGCTCCCATCTGAATGGTATATATTCAGAACCACTCTTCTCAACAATAATGTAATTCCTGGATTTGAGGAATTGATGGCAAGATGCATTCAAGAAGAAACAAGGATGGAAGAGCAGGAAATGCCTGCACTTAGAGGCAATACCACTGCATTCTCCTCTCATGCTAAAAGGAGAAACAATTTTGGGGCTAAATCTAAAGGAAAGGCCTTACCGAAGGGTGGAAGAAAAGGGAGATGTTACAATTGCAACAAAATGGGCCACAATGCAAGGGACTGCCCTTATAAAAAGGACTCACATCATGACAATGATCAAAATCACTCCTGAAGCAATCAAAGGAATGGTAGGTTCAATGGCAAAGGAAAGAAAAATGCTGGAAATCAAGGAAGTGGTCAACCCTCCAAGAAGGCAAGAAACTCCAGGTATGAATCTAATGTTGTTAACAATAAGCAAGATGAATATTATCTACTAGCGACCTCTCTACTACTGCTCCCTCGGACTCACTAGGAAATTGGCTTATTGATAGTGGTGCCTCAAGGCACTTCACTGGTTACAAAGAAACTCTCTCTAATTTGATAGAGAAGGAGATCAACCTGGAAATTGTTCTTGGGGACAACTCAAAATATCCTGTGAAAGGCATAGGGAATGTCACTCTTCAATTAAATCAGGGTAATACAATTCATTTGCAAGAAGTCCTATATGTACCTGATCTAAAAAAGAACCTAGTGTCCATTTCGGCAATGGAAGACAAAGGCTATAAGTTGGCCTTCATCGATGGAAAGGTATGTGTATGGAAAAAGAATTTTAAAGATGCTTTCACTCTTGGGTTTTGAGTTGATTCATTATATCAGGTCGAAGGAAGTCCCCTGGGTGTCATGTCTTATGACACAACTCTTCAGTCCGAACTATGGCATCGAAGGTTTGCTCACCTTCATTATAAAGCTCTACCCAATGTGAGACAAATGGTGATAGGGATGCCCTAGTTCAAAGTAAAGCAAGAAGGTGTATGTTCGGGATGTGCCGAAGGAAAGCTCAAAAGGGGACCATTCCCCTCAAGCCATAGCAATACCTCTGATATATTGCAGTTGGTTCACTTAGACATATTTGGTATGATGCCTGTGAACTCCTTGGGAGGATACTTATATTACCTCACTTTTACAAATGATTATTCTTGCAAGGCTTGGATATACTTCTTGAAAAAGAAGGATGAAGTGTTCTCATGGCTTCGTCACTTCAAAGCCTTGATCAAGAATCAAACTGAAAAGAAGATCAAGATCTTAAGGACTAATAATGGGATTGAGTATGAATCCAATGAGTTCCATGACTTTTGCAAAGGGGCTGGCATTAAGAGGGAGATGACAACACCATATGCTCTTGAGCAGAATGGTGTAGCGGAAAGGAAGAATCGTACGATTGTGGAAGTTGTTCGTGCTATGCTTCATGATCAAAGGCTTTCGAAGTTTCTATGGGCCGAAGCTGTGAATACCACTGTATATGTGGAAACCGATGCCCTCATCAAGCATTAGGTTCCAAGACTCCCGAAGAAATGTTCACTAGTAAGAAACCTGACGTATCTCATTTTAGAATTTTTGAAGTCTTGTATATTTTCATGTGCCTAAAGAGAAAAGGAATAAATTGGGTGCATTTGGAAAGAAAGGAATCTTCATGGGCTATAGCGAAAATACTAAGGGCTATAGAATCTATGTGGCTAGTCAAAGGGAAGTCGAGATTAGCTGTGATGTCACCTTTGACGAAGATATGGCTCTTAGCAAAGTTGACAATCTTCCTACTCTAAGGGAATCTAAAGAAGTTGATGCTAGGATACTGGAGGAAAAGGAAGATGAGACAATGGCCGATGTGGAAGAACCTATGGATCCTATTGATCCCCCTCCGCAAGAGCCTTCTTGTTCTAGGAAGAGGCCTTCATGGCTCAGGGGGACACTTGATGATGTCGAAGGACACATTTCACCTAGAGGGACTTTCTGTGAAAGTAAGAAGCCAACCAGGTACCAGGGATACTTGACCATCATTAGCATGATCAATCAAAATGAGCCTTCGTCGTTTGCAGAAGTTGTCAAGCATCAATATGAAAGGATGGTATGACTGAGGAATATGAGTCCATCATGAAGAACAATGTCTGGGATGTGGTCCCCAGACCCTAGGACAAAGCAGTTGGAACCTACATTAGATGGATGTGAAGACTGCATTCTTGCATGGTTCTCTCAAAGAGGAAGTCTGTGGAACAACCCGAAGGATTTGAGATCGATGATTGGGAATCTCATGTGTGGAAGTTGAAGAAATCCCTCTATGGGCTGAAGCAAGCATCCCGAGCATGGTGAGAGGATCGATAGCTACTTGATGAAGATGGGATTTACTAGAAGTGAAGTCGACCCTAACCTTTACTTTAAGGTTGAAGATGACAAACCTCTCATACTGGTGTTGTACATTGACGACCTCTTTCTGACAGGTGTAGACCCTGTCATTCAGAAATATAAGAGGGAGTTGGCTTCTGAGTTTGAGATGAAGGACCTAGGACTGATGCACTATTTCCTAGTACTGGAAGTCTAGTAGAAGCTAGGGGAGATTTTCCTATCTCAAGGAAAATATGTGGTGAAGATATTGGAGAGATTCGATATGGTGGACTGCAAGCCTGTGACTACCTCGATGGAGCTTGACATCAAGAAGTTAAGCGGTTGTGCTGCGAGACCTGTTTTACAAAATGCTACCGAGTACCGTTAACTCATCGGTGCATTGATGTTCTTGGTGAACTCCCATTCGGATATATGTTTTGCAGTCAACATGTTGAGTCAACATATGGTTGAGCCTCACCACGCACATTGGATTGGTGCGAAGAATCTGTTGAGATACCTTCGTGGCACAATCACTCATGGGTTGAGATACACTTTCAGAGATGTGAGATTACATGGATATACTGATGTTGATTGGGAAGGTAGTGTGGTGGACCGAAAGAGCACTTCTGGGTGCTGTTTCTCTTTGGGATCTGCCGCAATATCCTGGATGAGCAGGAAGCAAAAGTCGGTAGCTTTGAGCGCCGCTGATGCAGAGTACATTGCTGTGAGTATGGCCTCTTTGTTGGGTTGTGTTATATTCTTTCCACATAGTTAACAGGGGGTTGTGTTATATATGTTTTGTGGTATCAGAAATTTGATACATTTATACGGGGACTTGGCTTCACCAGAAGCAAAGCAGATCACTGTGTGTATTTTAAATTAATTGGTGACCGTGTTATTTATCT
>APFE031742330.1:137511-240847 GCA_000404065.3 Pinus taeda | reverse complement strand
ATTATTACTATTTTATATTCACCATGTGCTTGAAGATAAATCATAAATAATAAAATACATCATTGCAATAAAATTATAAACATTGAACTAGCTAAGAAATCCGAAATGCATATTAATAATTATAAAACCAAATACATAATCTCAAATCTAAAATTCAAGTTGAAGCTTTTAGTTGAAGGATGATGAGTTAAGAGCAGTGTTGAGCAAGTGAACTATTCTTCTAGTGTGACACATGGTAGTTAGTTTGAGGGTATCCATCTATATGACGGTACAAATGGCCTAGCGCTAAAACACTAACTCTTGCTAGTTTGACCTTTCAAAGACGTAATTTGTCTTGCCATAAATGTCAAATCAAAAACCTAGTTTGAATTACTAGAGCTAGTTGTCTTGCTTGCTATCTTTGGTCAAATCCAAAAGCAGATTGAGTCTTACCCTTCTTGGTTGACATTCTTGCATGTAAACTAATTCGCCTTATTATCCCAGTTGGCAAGCATGCTAATTTTGTCAAAATCAAGCCTTGGCTCAAATTCCTAATATTGCCAATCTCAACACCTAAATCAACCCTTTCTGTTGTTAGGTTTATCAAATAAAAGCCAAGTTTAATTGGTCAACCACACTAGATATTTTCCCAATCCCGTGAAAGCAAAGCGGGCCTTTCTTACAGTTACTGCTACTAATATGGCCAAGTTAAACAAATTCAACTTCCTTGGCATAGTTAGCAAAGTTTCAAAGTGTGTTAGAGCTTTAAACATAGTGTGGTTTCTTTACATTAGTTTGGCATGCAAATCAATCTTGAATCCTGGTTTATTATTCTTGAACAAAGAAAGTGCAAAGAACAGTTTTGGAAACATTAGTCTTAAGAGGAAATATGTTGAAATGAGTCATTGCTGGTAGCCTTTAAACATCCATACAACCTTCACTAGTTGAGGGAAAAAAATGTGGTTACTAGGACAATACACAAAAAAGTAGCAACCCAGTAATTCCTCGCAAATAATGCTAACACACAATTCAACAACTTTCCTATAGGATAGGAGTGGGTTTAGAAACTTTTTAAAAACAGTGTTGCAGGAAATGTCCCCCCCTCGGATCAAAAGCCCGAAACGCGATCCGTTCGGATCCGTAGGCGATTCACCCTTTGAAATGCGTTTCGGAAAAACTAAAACACAGATCGGGTTGAAAAATACGGTTCTTGCCATTTCGGAACCGTACGACTCGATTCGTGTTTTGGTTTTTCCGAAAGGCGTTTCGTATGACGCATCGGCCATATGATCTACGACGTTTTCGGGTCGGATCCGTACGGATCACAACTGCTTCACCAGGCAAGCAGTCGTTTCCACCGTGCAGGCCACAAGGTGGTGATTTCTTTATTTATTTTTCCATTTTTTTGTTTTTCTTTATTGGGGGTGGGTCCACCTTGGGTTAGGGTGAGGATTGAAGGGATTAAAGACCCTTGCATCTCTCATTTGCTCACTTTTATTTTATGAGAGCTTGGAGAATAGAAGAGAGGAGAAAGAGAGGAGAGCTTGGAGGAGTGAAGGAGGAGGAGCTAGGAGAAGGAGGAGCAGCTTGTAGGAGTAAAGCAGGACTTCCATCTACAAGAGCTAAAGAGGTAAGTGCAAACCCCAAACTCATTTTTTTGACATTGTTTTTTGTATTTTTCTCCTCCTTCTCCTACTCTTTCCCATTCTTTCTACTTGCTCATTTAATTGCAGGTTGTCCACCACCTATATCCATATTCTAAGATGGTGTTCTTTTGGATTCTATGTATCATTCCACTTTTGGTTTTAATGATGGCAAGGGGGAGTAGGAATAGAAGGGAAGAAGAACAAGAGGATAGTGGTCCCCATATGAGTGACCCAGTGTATGATGAGGAGGAAGGGGATGAATCTGAAGGGAATACTGAAACACTAGAGGGGAAAGCTGCATTAACACCATTTTGGAACTATGTGACCAAACTTGAAGGGGGAAAGGGTGGTGGGAGCTACAACTTTTTGTGCCCTCATGGTTGTCATGGAGGAAAAGCATTTAGTGGTTCATATACCTGTGTGAGGAGGCATCTTTGTGGGGTGATGGACAATGATCATAAAAAGAGTGTTGTGTGGATACAAATTTGCTCAAACATTTCAGCTGAACAAAGAAGAAAATACATACAAATAGAGGAGGCTGCACAACAAAAAAACAAAAAATGAAAAACTCATTTTGAATCAAGTGCAACCTCTAGATTTGGTAACTCATCTCTTCATGGTACTTCTGCAAGCTCTAGAGGTAAAAGAACAATAGGGGATTTCCTGAATGTTGTTGGAAGGGATGATGTGGATAAAAAGATAGTCCGATTTCTTTGTGCTTGTGGTGTACCATTCAATGTGCTTCACTCTCCCTATTGGCATGAAATGGTAAAGGCCATCAATTAAGCCCCAAAAGGATACAGGTCCCCCAACTATGAGAAAGCTAGAACAATGTTATTAGAAAGAGAAAAAGCAAAGGTTCAAAGAGTTTTGACACGCTTTACAAATGAGTGGGTAGATTGTGGGGTATCCATTGTATCAGATGGGTGGACCAATATTAGAAACCAACATTTGAGAAATGTTCTTGGTGTTTCTGCTATTGGTGCAGTATTTATTACATGTCACGACTCCTCTTCCATTAGTGCATCTTTCCAAAACATTGCAGATCTCCTATTGCAATCAATGAGAGATGTTGGTTCGAATAATGTGGTTCAAGTGATCATAGATAATGCAGCAAATTGTAAGGCAACAGGAAAAGTTATTGAGCGTACTCATCCACGCATCTTTTGGTCTGGGTGCTTGGTTCACACATTGAACCTTTTGATGCATGATATTGTGAAGCATAAAGAATGTGGGTGGATCAATGAGCTTTACAGGAGAGGGATGCAACTCATTAAATTCACCACAATGCATACAAGGGAAAACTACTTCTATGGCACTTAGTCCAAGTTGCAGTTGCTTAAACTTGTAAAAACAAGATTTGCTAGTTATTACCTCACCTTTAGGCGGCTAGCGAAGGTGAGACAAGCTTTAAGTAATATGGTGTGCGCTGAATCATGGGAGGAAATTAACAATGATAGTGATGGTGCTAATGTAGCAAAGGACACTATTCTTGACATGTACTTTTGGTCACAAGTTAAATATGTTTTGCAATTCACCAAACCAATTTATTACATGATCAAGTTTGGAGATACAGATCGACGAATAATTGGGGAGGTGTATGAATAAATGGATAGCATGTTGGGGCAGATTAAAGACATTGTTGAGCCTAGAGATATCACCTTGTACAATTATATTCGTGCAGAGGTGGAAAACCGATGGGAAATGCTAAATGTTCAATTGCATGCATTAGCATATGTTTTGACACCTAAATACTATCATCCATCATGGCTTTGAACACCAGCACCTGCGGGGGGGAGGGGGGGAGAAAACCACACCAAGATCAAGAGGTTCACAAAGAATATATGATTGCATTGAGTAAATTAGTCCCTGATGAGGAGAAAGCTGCCATGGTACGGAGACAGTTGAGCAACTATATGCTTAGCACTAGTCCATTTGGGAGCATGCATGCAATTAGAGATCGAGAGAATTTTTCTTCTCTTGAGTGGTGGAACATGCATGGAGCTGCTATTCCACTTCTACAGACTTTGGCATTGCGGGTGCTATCATAGGTGGTAAACACTTTTTCTGCCGAGAGGTGTTGGAGCTCTTATTCTTTCATCCACTATGTTAAAAGGAACAGGTTGAGTTTAGACCACGCATAGAGCTTGGTTTATGTTCATTACAATTTGCGATTGTTGTCCCATTACTGTGATGATGCAAAGACTAATAAAGACCTTAAGGTTTGGGACAAGAATCCAGAGGAGCCCAATTGAGAGGATGGAGTGTTGCGATTAGAGTAATTAGGGGATGCTCTTATCCAGGTTGGTCCACTGCGGTATGAATTTTGCTTATAAAGCATTTCTCTAATTCCTATTTTTAATTGTTTTTGTTAACTAGCTTTTTTTGGTATGAATTTTTTGAGCGATTCTAGGATGATGATGATCGAGTTGAGATGCCACCCCCATCTGGTCCCTTGGTTCCCAGGTTCCATGTTTCAACACCAACAACAGGGGGTTCATCTTCATTGGTTTCAGTGCCACAACTTCCAAAGGCACCATATTCTTCATTGCCACCACGTGGAGGCCCACCACCACGTTCTCTTCATGGTGGAAGGAGGAGAGATTAGTAGATATATTCACAATTTACTACTATTGTCATAGATTAATCATTAGACTTGTAGGCTTGTTGTGAATTTGAACCTTTTTGTCTTGGCGGTGACCAAGTGACCTATTTTGTAAACATTATTATTTGAATTTTGGACATGACAAATGTTGAAAGTTGCTCACTTGCTAGATAATATGCTCTATGTTTTATGTTTTATAATATGCTTAAATGTTTTATGTTTTATAATATGTCTTAAAAATTTGATGTTATGTTGTAATGCTAGAATATGATGTTGTGCTCGATAATAATCATGAGTAAATGGAATATGGATGCCTATCTATCTTGATTTAGTAAAATATGCATGTTTTTTCGTCTTCTACAACTAATTTGGTATTTGATGTTTTTTTGAATATAGATGCATATATATATATATATATATATATATATATATATATATATATATATATATGTAGACGCTTCCAAGGCGTTTCACTTCCCGGATTTTTGGAAAATGATGCTTCCACATCCTTGTTTCATCCCCGCTTCCAAAAAACGTCCCCATTTTGTCCCGGCTTTGTGCAACATTGGTTTTAAATATGCCACATAGGAACAATCTCAAAGATAGTCTACTTCACCTTTAGGACAAAACTAGAATGTTTTCATCAACAATAACTGTGTTCTTGATTCATGCCAAAGGAAGTAAAGGTTAGTAGACTTCTTAATTATTGTTAAAGGGATGTTGTTTTTAAGCAATAGTAATTATAGTCTAAAGTCCAACACTGAGGATTATTGCTTTAGACAATTAAGTGACAAAGAGAGGAGAAAATAAATATCAACACTGAACATGAGCATTTTTAGCAGTTAGCATTGGAGGTTAGCATGAACAACTTTTTCATACCAAAAGCACATTCAAAACAACAAGAAAATCCATCCAAATAGCAAAGTACTCCCAGTCAAAATCGGGTCAAACATACCGTTTTTTCCTTGGGGATGGCGGAACGATACTCGAAAAGTCACCAATATATGCATGGGATGGATTGGGAACAACTCGGAAGTCCCCAAGTCTCTAATGAAGTCCCCAAAAAATTGGGGACGTCCCAAACCCTTGTAAAAATCCTCGGTACATGGAAATGTCGGGTACAAGGGATTTTTTGGTGGGGGCAGGTCCCTATGCAACATAGCATATATGTCAACAAAAGCATGTAGAATGATGAATTAGATATGAAAAGCATAGAAACATGGATTAAACCATATAACATCAATCATCTAGAACTTAGTAGTTATAATCTTCAGCGACCACATGTCCACAAGTTACATGTTACAATGTATCAAGTCTCATGATTCATCAATCTTAAAGTTTCAAACTTAAAAAATTCAATATATAACATTTTTCATAATAAATTTTTACTTGTAACCAATACCAAACTATAACAAAGAACATAAAAATTGAAATGAAATATTTTAACTTTCATGAAGCATCATATTCATATTCTTTACCAATGAGTTATAAATGCCAACTTCAAACTTCAAACTGAAATTGTCATATATTGTTTACAAAAAATGCCATAATAAATACAGAAGAGTCAATAGTTATAAAAAGTACGAGAAACTAGAAAAGACAAGTAAATTTGTTATCCACTACTTGACCCTCTTGCCACGAGAAATTTCTAATTTCTTGTCTCATGGTTTATTGGGAGTCTCCTCCCGCACAGTCGAACAACCTTAGTGCTCTTGATCAAATAAAAGTTCCATACCATAGTACCCTAGGTGCTCTTGATTATTAGGAGTCTCCCCCGCATATAGGGTTTAATGCTCTTGATTAAATACAAGCTCCATACGCTAGTGCATGACAAATTCCAATGGAAACATTGCAATCCCCCCAATCCTAAAATCTTGAAAAACTGATAAGTCTGTTGGATTGAGTGAGATCTAAAATTCTACTTTCTCCATATGAAATTCAATGAGGTGGGAACCACTCTCAAACATCCTAAGTCATTTCATGGTAATGTTAAAAATTTAAGTAAAAGGATGAAAATGAAAGATAAATGAAAATGTCAACTTTAAGAATTTAACATTACCATGAACTGCATATCAATACTAGGGCCATAGGCTTCAATATTAGGCTGCCCCACTCAAAAATTCTTGTTTTCAGCCTTCAATATGTTGAAGAAAAGTGTAACTAGGTTCAATATTTGTCAATGTAATTTTGATCTTTGTACTTGTCCAAAAAAAGAAATATTATTTTTGTAAATTATATGAATGATTTTCTTGCTCATTCCATAGGCTAGGAAAGTCTAAGAGTCAAAATCGTGTTAAATAGCTGTTCTTGAGCATTTATGTAATGTACATGGGTCAACCTAGTGTCAAGTAGCCCTCCAAGACAAGCACCATCCTCCAAAGAAGAAGGCTGCCAACAAAACAATGAAGAGATAGTTGAGTCGGCCTCATAATATATAGAGATGACATGTCGGCTCAATAAAATGACACAATGGTTCACTAAATTCACGTCGGCTTGCATTCATGGACCAACACCTATATATACGCAGCTAGAGTAATCATAGGAGGATATAATTCAGATCATTCTGAAACTTCGCATGATATAGTGATACAAGTATCTCGCTTGAAGACAACGGTTTTGTGCTTCGATGGAAGAAAGGTTATGTAATCTTCAATGGTTATAACAGAGTATGATCTTTGTCTCGGCATCCTGATACAATCTTCATGCAAACACTATCTTGGCAACGTAATGAGTGTCTCATATTCAACACATTCATTGTGACAAGTGTTCTCGACATACTCGTGGATGGAGAGTCAAGTGTTCTTAGCATTCTCAAAGGTGGAGAGATACGCTATCTCAATATCTCTGTCTTAGTGATAGTCTTGGCAGACCTGTGATAGAAAGATATATTTGCAGCATTCGTGTAAACAAAGAAAGTCAACATAACATCTCAGTCAAAGTTTCAGATAAGAAGAAACAAAGACATACTCTCTCTCATCATAACCGAATATAGGCATAACGAAATCTCGGTGAACACATCTTGGTGAAATTGGGATAATCAGATCTCACAACACATATTGATGAAGCCATGATCTCGATGAAAAAACATAATCACAAAATGCAGTGATGGTCTCAGTAAATGTACAATGACAAACTTAGTTAATGCATAGTAATGATCTTGATGATGGTGTAGCTATGATGATCTCAAAGATGACCTTGGTGAAGCAGCAGCGATGGTGATGATCTCAACAGTCAAGAGGATTGGTGTGTTGGTCTTGGAGTGGCTCAGGAAGTCAAGGGTTGTGGTCTTGGTGTTCATCAATAAGACTCTCTATAAGAAGAATTTTGTGTGGGTTTTCCTCTTCAAGAGGGAGAGGTTTTGGCCTTGGCAAAATTCCATATTGTGTGCTCTTGTCTCTTTGCTTTGATAACTATTTGTTGAAGTACGAAATACACACACTAATGATAATAAGCAAAAGATTGTGCTAATAATCTAAAGACTAGATGTCTCTCAAATAGTTATCATGATAAAAAGAATCTCGTTAATTCAATTTGCCCTAGATTCTTCAACATGGAATCAGAGCTATGGTTACAGTCGGACGGAGGGCAGAAAAGAGACATTCAAGGATCAACTTTCTAGCAGAGCATCAAAGCAAGCTGAAAAAATGTCAAGATCTACATTACAAAATCAAACCCTAATCTTGATCAAACCCTAGATCAAAGAGCAATCTACAACATCAAGAGCTTTTGTCTCCATTGTCATCATAAAAAAGGCCATCAAGACACTCATCAAGTTGTTCACAAAGCAAGATAGCTCGAAGGACCTCAAAACGAAGATCACATCAGCTTGGAGAAAGTTGAAACCCTAGCAACAATCCTAATCTATGCTATGAAAGACGAACATCTGATGAAGCAGCAAATCATCTATTGAGGAAAGGCTTTCTCATTTGGAAAAGGATCATCCAAGAAGAAGTCCTCATACATCTTCTTCATCAACATGATCAAGGTGAAGATTTTGTCTTTACAAATCAAGTAAGCATCTTTTTATAATCAAGTTAAGTTAAGTGACTTCATGTCGGCAAAGAGATCTATGAATTGGTTGGTTCAGCGAAATTCCTTGCATAAGAAAGGAGGATAGATACAATCCCTGGAAGAGAAGTCATTGATGTTTATGCGAAAGGTCTATGAAGGTCAGGCATTGTTTGAATGGATCAAGAAGGCTCATAGGAATCATATGAAATCACTTAAATGTCCTTGGATGGAAAAAGGAGGGTTGTAATTATCCTCATAGTTAAGAGAAGTCAGTGAATATATCAAGGTCTTCTTTGAATTCATGGGAGGGAACTGTTAAGGTTCTCTCATCCCTATGTAGCAAGAAAGGAGACATAAAAGAGATATGTGAAGTACTAGAAGATATACTCTCTGGAATGAAGTAAAGAAGGTCATATCACTTAGACCTGATTAAAGGTATCAAAGATCGAAGGAATATCTTCATGAGATGTCAATTGAGAGATCTAGGAAAGTTGATAAGAAGGTAGTCATCATTGATAAGCAAGGTAACTAATGTCGGTGAACAAGAAAGTTGTCTCATCTGATAATTTGTGGTCTCCGTGCTAGATAGAGAGACAAGTTGCATAGAAATGTATTAAAGGTTAAATAACTCAATCATGTACAGAAAGGAAAAAAGGTTTGGTCCTCAATCAAACAGAATAGTATAAGGTTCAATGCTATATGGAAAGAAGTTCATATCGCCAGAAAGATGAAGGAAGCTAAAGAAAAGGGCCAAGGAAAGACACAGTAACAGATCTCTGCTATGAGTGAGATGGTATTCTTCACAAAAGGGGTCCTATCATATGCTCCTATATCTTTAGATATGATCATGATAATAAGATGCATTGTGGCATCATAAAAGCATTGGAAACAAGAGCTCGTGGGAATCATGAAGAACAAAATCGACGACAATCAAACATTAAAGGATATCGTAGGAACCTCATTGGACATTGAAGGAAAGGAAGAAGTCATCTAGGATATGTCTCATCATACATTAAGTCAGAAAGGAAATATTTGTCAGACGGGGATATGCAAGATCCTCAAGATTCTCTGATGGAATCGTTATCGGAGGATCATCAATCTAGAGAGGAAGCAAGTGTTTCATCAAGAACTCCAATTTATGGAATTCATGGATGATGTTGTGATGACATAAGAGGAAAAGCAGATCAAGGGGTTGAAGACACCTCAATCAAGGAAGCTACTACTAGAAGAAGCCTAGATGACCCAATGTGAAAATGAGGTATGTGTGCTTATGTTTAAATTTTGTAATATCATGTCGTATGGTTGCAGATAATATGGATCATTACTTCTATCTTAAGAAGCATGATCAAAGGAAAAGGGTCTCCTCCTCTGAAAGGATGCAGAAAGGCGTAAGTCACACTAAGATGAAATCAACATAATATGTCCTCATATAATGTATGAGGTGGCTGACTACGATTACATAACTCTGATTTGGAACCCTAGAGAATAGAATGTGTGAGGAAGGAAGAGATCATGAGCTATGCAACCATGTTGAAGGCAATCAACATCCAAAGATCAAGAAAAGTTGATTAGGAAATCTTCTGGAAAGACATGAAGACTCTAATGAAAGTCTGAAAAATATGAAGACCCTTGACAATGGATATCTTTGGGAGATATGTCAATATGTGTGTAGGTGCTGATACCTACAGAAAGATGTCTTGATGAAGAGCCACCTGGTAAGGTACGATTTGATATAATGATCTATTTGATTTCTTGAATAATATCTAGATAAGTTCATGCAAGACTACTTACAATTACAACTAGCATTCATGTAATGAATGGAAGAAGCATGATGAGAAAGTCGTAGTCATATGACAAAGGTTCTAGATATGAAGAAGACCACTTTCCATGAAGAAAGGAATGACATGATGAATTAAAAAGGAAGGTGGTCGATGACTGTTGCCCTACAAGAAAGAAGCTCAACTAACTTTCATGACATCAAGGAGAGAAGTTGATCAAGCAGCTGAAGAACCCATGAAGAAGAAGTTGTTGATGTATAGAAGAGTCCCTAGCTAAGAGGGAGCTTTGACAGGTCCCTAATCAAGAGGGAGCTAGAGTTAGATCACCCCTGATTACAAAGAAGTGACAGTTGTGTTTTTCTATTTCATGTGTCATGCACTAGACCAGGACTAACAACCGTAAGTCTAGGTGAAGGCCATGAATGGAAATGTAGACACATGATAGACACAACATTCTTGTCTTCACATGGGAAGAAAGAACGGAGGGTTGGGTAATTATCTGGCATCCGATACTCTTTGAAGATGTGTAGGGCATCCAAGGTAAGAGTAGGCAAGAGGACCGATATTCTTTGAGGGTTGGGAACCCAAGATAAGAATAGTCCTAGAAGGTCATACTCAGTGAACACCCGGGTGGGTATGTACTTTGAGACAATGATGAAGGTGTCTATAAATCATTGGTCTCGTCAGCATTGTAGCTCATGGTCTCATAGAGAGATGGAGTTGTTAGTCAAGGCCTTGCACTATGACAATGTCGGTTGATATGATGCTATACAGATGGGATTACGAATCCGATTCTTCTTACGAGAAATTCTTCAGCTTGTGAATAACCAAGTACCATTGTGAATACCTCCGTAGTTAAGAGGGAGTGTTGAAGAAAAGTGTAACTAGGTTCAGTATTTGTCAATGTAATTTTGATCTTTGTACTTGTCAAGAAAAAGAAATACTATTTTTGTAAATTATATGAATGAGTTTCTTGTTCATTCCATAGGTCTCATAAAGTCAAGGATTCAAAATCGTGGTAAAGAGCTCTTCTTGAGCATTTATGTAATGCACATGGGTCAACCTAGTGTCAAGTAGCCCTCCAAGACAAGCACCATCCTCCAAAGAAGACTGCCAGCAAAACGATGAAGAGACAATCAAGTTGGCTTCATAATATATAGAGATAACATGTCGGTTCAATAAAAAGACGCAATGGTTCACTAAGTTCACGTCGGCTTGCATACATGGACCAATGCCTATATATACGTAGCTGGAGTAATCATAGGAGGATATAATTCGGATCATTCTGATACTTGCATGATATAGTGATACAGGTATCTCGCATGAAGACGACAGTTTTGTGCTTCGTTGGAAGAAAGGTTATGTAATCTTCGATGGTTATAAAAAACTATGATCTCGATGCTCTGCCTCAGTGAAAGAAATCTCTTTGTCTTGACTCTCAACATCCTGATATAGTCTTCATGCAAAAACTATCTCGACAACATAATGACTATCTCATATTCAACACAGTCACTATGACAAGTGTTCTCGGCATACACGTGGATGGAGAGTCAAGTGTTCTCGACATTGTCAAAGATGGAGAGATACACTATCTTAGTATCACTGTCTCAGTAATAGTCTTGGCAAATCAGTGAAAGAAGGATATAATTGCAACATTCAACAAAGAAAGTCTATATAACATCTCAGTCAAAGTTTCAGATAAGAAGAAACAGAGACATACTCTGTCTCATCATAACCGAATACAGGCATAACGAAATCTCAATGAACACATCTCGGTGCAATTGGGATAATCAGATCTCACAACGCGTATTCATGAAGCCATGATCTCAATGAAAAACATAATTACAAAATGCGGAAATGATCTCACTAAATATGCAGTGATGATCTCAGTAAATGTACAGTGACAAACTCAGTTAATGCATAGTAATGATCTAGATGATGTTGTAGCTATGATGATCTCAAAGATGACAAATCTGCTGCACGACCCATTCATCTGTTGTTTGCTGCTCCACTATCTGACCATTCTCCACCACAGTCACTCACTATTCCGTGTTCCTCACTATTACCATTCCACATGCCACTTCTTCACTGTTGGTTGTCAACCTTCATGCTGATCAATTCCCTTTGTGTCCATCTCCATCCGCCAATGCTCCTTGCTGGCCTTCACATCGTTCCCTTCCATCTAGTACTTGCCCCCAACCACGGTCATAACTGTCCCAACCGAGTCACTGTCCAATTTGCTCCTGGTTTTTTTTCTTGTCTGCCACCCCTTTTCATTTCACCTCTTTGCCTACTTCTCTGACTCTGCCATTGCCTATCTGTCATCCCTGTCATCAATATTTTGAGTTTGCCACAATTGTTCTCGAGTCATCATTCCACCATTCATTAATTCTGTTCCCTATCCGCTCATCAGGTGAACTACCATATCTAATTCACTACCATCAGTCTGCTGTTTTTATTCATTGACCTTCATTCCACCCTTGGCACTCGCCGTTTTCTAGTCTCGACCGTCGCGCCCACAGTCAAACCTTTCAATGCATCTTTTAGTTTGGTAATATAATTCATATTATTAAAAATTATATAATAAGTTATATAATAGTATTATATATTTTTAATCAATATATTTAAAAACAAATATATATTATTAAAACAAAGAAAAGAAAAGATGGTGGGGTCCGCCAAGAAAAAAGGAAAAATGGGTAATAACGAAGAATTACAAGCTAACATCAGTCGTTGCAGAGACAACATCAATGGTGTGCGATATTGTCTTGCCAATTTAGAAAAAGCACAGACATAATTTAATGAGGGCCAAACGAAGTTAACTGTAATGATGGAAAGGATACTACAAAGACATGATAAGTGTGAGGAAACCACTAAAAGACTTGACGACCATAACAAATGACTTAATCAATTAATGGGGAAAGTGGACATGCTAACAATCCAATCTATTCAAGGACCAGAATCCAGCTCGCAAAGTAGCATTGTGCATGAACATGCTATTCCCCCTAAGATGTGTTTTTCAGGTAGCTAGTATTACACTATATTTTTGGAAAGGGACTATCAACGAATTGAAAAAGAGCTCCCAAAATATGATGGAAGAGGCCATAAAGGCACTATTGTCTGGGTTAACAAAATGGAAGCCATTTTTTAATCAAACCCGCCAATAGGTGAACAAGAAAAAATCATGACCACATTCAACAATTTGGAAGCAGAGGCATATGATTGGTTCCTATGGTGGTTTGGCAAATGTGACTCCCTTTCCTTTTATTGGAAGACCTTCGTGGATGCCTTGCTAAAAATATTCTATGACGAAGAAGAAGATGATGTCTACGAAAAATTTGTTCATCTCAAACAAAAAGGGTCTGTAAGCGAATACACTCACAAATGGGAAGTATTAGCTACAAGATAAAGAGGATTTACTGATGAACAACTACTTAAATTGTATAGATGTGGACTTAAGGAGTACATGCGTGCATAATTGAAATTGTACAAACCTAAAACTATCAAAGAAGCTAGACATGCGACAAAGCTTATTGAACAAAAACATAAGTTCAAAATCTCATCATTCAAGGAAGACGAAGACCAGGAACAATACTCAGGGAAAAATGAATCAAATTAATGTAGGTGTGGAGACAAATGGACATCAGGACACAGATGCCTTAAAAAGAAATTGTATAATTATGAAGTTGAGAAGGAATCAAACACTTTTAGTAATGAGTCAGAAGAAAAGGTAAAAATGAAAAATAATTGTTGCAAGTGTGGAGAAAACTAGACGCCAGGACATAATGTGAAGACACATCTGTACACTACTATAAATAGTAGATGGAAGGCAAGTTGAAGTACAAGAACTTGATGAAGAAATCATTGTCACACACAATGAAGATTCTGATCCTGAGGACCCATCTTTAGTGATAATCTCATGTGTCCAACAAAATCAGGATGGAGAAAGCAATTCTTCAAAAGGTCGAAAACAACAAGTCACTACAAAATGTGTTCCACCACATCTTCAGAAGCAGAGAGACCAATCTCCAAGACGAAATAACATTAAGCCTGCTACTCTACCAACAAACATGACAAGGCGATTACGCCATAAAACCATGAAGTTTAAAGGGATCATAAGAGTCAAAAATGTCAATATACTTGTCGATTTTGGCAGTACTCACAAGGGTATAATCATTGATCTTGCTAGACAACTTGATCTTTGTGTATGCCAAATCAAGGATCTAAGCATGACTGTCACTACTGGGAAAAAGATTGAAGAGATAGGAGAATACCATAAGGTTTAAATCCAGATGCAAGAACTAGAGTTGTAAACAAATCTATTTGCCCTGTCACTTAAAGAAATGGATATAGTTCTAGGTGCAAAATGGTTAATACAACTAGGAAGCTATACTACAAACCTTGAAGAATAGTTCATGGAGTTTAACTGGCAAGGACGACATTATAAATTATATGGTGTTAATGCTTCTAGCTTCAAGGAAGGTACAAATACACATGAAGACTTCACTGGGCACAAACAAAGTCAAAGTAAAGATGTCATTCCATAGAAACATGTTCAACTATAGAGAACCCTTCCTGTTATGCTTCGAGGACAAAGCATCTCTAAAGGGGATGATAATGTTATGAATAAAAAAATCATTAAAAACATTAATTAATAAATAATATTAAAATATTAATATTAATAATAAATAAAATAATAAACTTAATTAATGGGCCATTAATTATGAAAGGGCAAGGGTAAAAAAGGTGTGACCACTCATCTTCGTGACCAATCAATGCCTATATAGGGATACCGCCACGAAGGATTGTAATCACGATTCAATCTTTCAGTAGAATACAATACTTATTTGACACTTACAAATACAAGACTACACAATATTCTTGCATTAGGTTTTTGGTTAACAGAGCGCACTCTTGCTTGAAGCGCACTTCGGGGGGGGGGAAGGTGCTCCCCCGCAGCCTTGCCCTAGAGGGTGATGCAACTAAAAGAAAGTTAAAAGCATAAGAAAGCCACAATGAAAAATAAGATAAATGCAAAAGATGGCTAGGACATTTGATTTGCGCATGGGAAAAAGCCTAGCATGAGCTCTACCCCCTTCATTAGCTATCACCCAGTTCCTCGAGCACATGATGCTCCATCTATAAGAGGAACCCTTGTATTGGCCAAACTCTAACGAATGTTAAACTACATCATCCTTAAGTGGTATTAATTGCTAAATCTCAAAAAGCAAGTTTGGACTCTTGAGCTATGCACCCAAATCAAACCATAATCATAAAGAATTTAAAGGCGCACGAGATGGGTGGAAAAAGTAGGCCAAGGAAAGGGGTAAATCATGCCTCAACGATTGTTCCCTCCTTACATTTATATGCTGAGGATGTTGGAGAACCATTAGTTGGTAACTTGGCTATGGCACTCTGCCTTGCAGTCATGCCCACTTTGTTGCCACAATCCACACACACACCTATGGATTGATGAGTAAATTTGGGACCTATCACTTCCCCTTTAGGGTTAGAAACACATAATAGGGTTCCTTGTTAGATATTTGAAGGTGATCTTTTTGTGAAGTATTATTGTGCCCCTAGCATTAAGTATGGTCCACTATGATACATCTGTGGTTATTTTACCTAATGATTGTTGATTTTCACTTGATCTTGAGAGTGTTTTGTCAGGTGTTTCTCATCATAGGAGTAGAGGCATCTTGTGGTGATTGCCCCACCTTCTCAACAGAGTAGTAGAGGACGTTTTATGCACTACAGAGAGAGTGTATGACTTTGGTGATGCAACATTGCCTATCGATAGCAGGGCGTTGGGCTACTTGATGACCCCACATGATACTTGACACTTTGGGCGACCCCAAGATGCTGAAATGCTGAGCCCATGAAACTTACTGTTGGAGATATTAATGATGTGCCTAATGGACCTACAATGTTCGCAGGATGCCCTTGATACTGTCTGATGGGAATCACTTGTTTCAGAGCTCGGATGATGATCATCATCCTTGTGATGATAGGGGAGGGTTTGTTCATCACTTTGGAGCCCCAATGTTTGAGTTAGAGAGTGCCACATCACCCCTCTTGCTCTTTTGAGGGTGACATGAGGCACCATGGAGATGATATGTTGGCATAGAGGCACTTTGGAGGCTTGCCCATAATCTTGGAGATTCATCTTGGAGTATAGAGCACTCATTAGCCCACAAGGCACCTTTTTGTGGCATCTAGATCTCATTTGGAGGATGATGTCATGCTTGAGGGGGATTTTCTCCCAATCGTGTGGGATTTTGTGGCACTTTTGTTATGTTTTTCAGCTATGAGGTTGGCTTGTAACCTCTTTCTTGTGGAACACTTGAAGTAAACTTGTCAATAGGGTTTCTTTAGTTGAATTATTGTAAAAAAGTGTCAGATAGATCTCATATAGATAGACTCTTCCCCCATTTTATTTTCTCATCATCACATATCAAGTTCTTTTCCTCTCTAAGAGAGTGCAAGCTACTCTTCTTCTCTACTATGGGCAAGATGTGATGTTTCTTGGTGCAACTTTCATGTGGATGTGATTTTTGCATGGAGACATTGTTCTGGGATTGAAAGAAGTTCCTTTTGTGGAGGATTTTGTAAGTTTATTGTTTTATTATTGAAAATTTGCATGCTCTGTGTTTAAAGGTTTCAATTATGACATGACTAAATGCTTCATTATTGCTGAAATTTTGCTTCAATATTGCATGTAATATTGTACCCCCTAAGGCGTTCGGGGAAACTGTTAATGTGTAGACCCTATTTTTAATTTCTCCCCACACAAGAGCAATAGCTGGGGTTTTAGAAGTGGATGCCCCAGCCATCTACCCTTACTCTATCAATATACTTCCCTTGAATTTTTTCCCTAAACACCCCATCCTCTCCTTTCCCTAATTCTCCATAAACTCACTTTAACCCCTCCTCAACCTAAGTTAACAAAAAAATTAGAAACTCGGCTCCCACAGAATCATTCGCCTACCTCTGGATCTACTCGCGATTCGTGGCGGATCCGTTCCTAAACCTCCACAGATCCGCGATTGATCCTTTTTCGGGTCCGTGGATCAGAAATCTAGAACTGCAGATTGGGCCCACATGGTTCCAAATTTCCAGGAATTGCCAAAAATTGGTGGAACCGCAGATCTGATTTTTGGATCCGTGGTTCCGCTTGAGGATCAGCGACGGATCTGTACAGGACGCGGTTTCGCCTTTAGATCATGGGAGAGGTGGGGGAAATGATCCTGCAACATTGAACCTGCATTAAGGTCATGGGAGAACTTCACTACTTATACACTTTGTTTAATTTTTTACAGATTCCATGCACGCACTACCATCTCTCCCCCCCCCCTCCCAAAAAAGAAAGGGATAAAATATTAAAATTCATGTTTGATTTATAAATTTCACTTTTTCTAGATTTAGAAGATTCAACTATTTGTCCTTTCCAGAGTTCTCTCAAAAATTATCTTTGGTCTTTCCAAGTCTGTAAAATTTTCATGCTATTGTATTAATCCTTCCTGCTTCGACTGTCATGCCTGATGCATGTGCTTTGTACTAACCTTATTTAACTACATTATACTTGCTACAATTAATGTAGCATGAATAGAAGAACCTTCTAAGTATGTTACTATGTTAGTATTCGGATCATAAAACCACAGGTTTATTGAAATAGAAATCTCTAGAGTTGTGTGGAATGTCCTCATTGCTCTCATAAAAGAAGTAGCATGATGCACATAAAAACATCATCACAAAAATATGGATTGAAATGTTTGTTATAGTATAATCTCCTGGAATTCTTTGGCATGTGCATGCAATCTAGTATTTAAAACAACTAAGCACTTGATTGAAGTTGTTTCTTTGGCTAATTACATCTTTAGTTCAGTTTGTTTAGTAGAGATGTATCCAAACAATGAATCTCTGTCCAATTAAATTGCTTATAGCAATCTTATAAACCGGTGGTTGATTGTAGAGAGGGAACATCTCTAGCTTAATCAAATTTGAATAGTTACACTTTCATTTTTTTGGTAGAGTTGATCTTCATGAAGAATTTATAGAACCAGTAATCTGGCATTCTTGCAGGCTTTGGATAGAATAAAATGCAGACTACTTGAGGGTACAGTTGCCCAAGATGTTAGGGCACTTGTTCTAGATATGCAGGCAAGGTTGTTGCTTGACATGCTGGGAAAGGGCATTGAGTCTGCTCTTGTAAGTCCTGCAACTTTAATGGTTGAGCCTTGGCAGGCTTCTAGTGAGACTTTAACACAGCTTGGAACTGATGCCATGACAGTTGATCCAGCTCTTGTTCCTATTATCCAGGTTAGGCACTATTATTTTTTTCCAGAATTTCTATCTTTGAAACATATAATATTGTTGTCCTTTAAGTCTCATGATTTCTATCTTGAAATGCATTATAATATTTGTATAACCAACACATTATTGTTAGGTATAAATCGTTCTTTCATATTAGAATACTAAAGGGAACAGAATGACGTTTGTAAATTTTTACTGTTAAAATTGTATTTCATGTCTTTTGCTAGAAGATATGCCTGGCCTTTCCTTTTGTGAAGCTTCTCAGAATAAATGATTGTATGCATTATGCACTCAGACCAAGTTGGTGTATTGGTCTATGCGATATGATTGTTATATGGTTTATACCCCGTATGATTTCATAAACTTTGCTAGTCCACCAAATTGTCTAGATTTTGAATGTTTCAAAGTGATCTATCTGTGCAGTTCTTGAAAGAGGTACACTTCAGTATGTGTTATTTGCCGTTGACTTAGACTGAATTGTTAAGAACCTCTTCTCAATACATAAAAAAATAGCATAAAGAAGAGTGATATAGTGCTAGGTTGTATGCTTGACTGTTGAATCAACTATGGATTTGATGACCAAGTCAGCATAGGCCTCTCCCCATATATTTCTGACATGGACTTCTGGTGATGAAGATCAGAATATTGCTAAAGGGTACTCTTCTAATCTCTATTCTTATGCCGTTGCCTCAGACTTTGATGAGTCCACATCTTGTAGCACCATCTCCTCCCTAAATAAATTGGATAATAAGATAAGATATATTGTTAATATCCAACAAATGACTGCAAAAGTAGGTCAGTTGGACTAAAAGTTACTTCCAGTGTGTATACTGTGGGAGTTTGAAAGCAACTCCTTTATCAGTAAAGAAAACAAAAGAAAGAAAGAGAAGGTTTCAAACTCTCACACTGTATAGACACTAGATACATAATTATTGTATACATAATAAATATTAATAATGATATTAAACATGATGGTAGTGATAATAATATTAAACATTTATTGCCAATGACATTCTTGGTGATACACATTGTGGGGAGTTATTGGAAAGTAAATTCTTTGATTATTGCAAAGAAGTCTATCACTTGGATGATGTGTGATTTGTGGCCTCATGTGGGAACTTCACATAGACCTTGAAGATAGTGATTGGTCCTTGGGGAAGGAGGTTAAGAGGAAGGATGTAGGCGATTGCAAATGCATTCGATGAAGGTTGTAGGCAATTGCAAATTGCGAGGATGGTGAACCGTGGAACACATTACTTGGAATATATGGCATCACTGAGTGTTGGTGTTTTAGGCTCAAATTGAGCAATGTGATGGTTGTACCTAATGAATCCAGTGCCCACTTTGGAGAACGCCCTAGGTATATCCATATTGGAGCAATTGGCTTGGGCATAACAAAGGGACACATGTATTGATTTTTAACTCACATAAACATAGGGTATGAGTGTAGGTGAATGTCCAAAGCTCAAATGACATGCACAATGCCAATACAACACTGGGTTTGAGGAATCTGATGGCATACCAACAAACACATAAGTACAGTGTCAGTGTAACATAATCTAATGACTCATGCAATTGAACTGAGTGGGATATAGGTAAGTGTTAGAATGTCGTGCACCCCACGTTTGGTCTATGCTTTAGCTAGAAAACATAAACACACAAAAAATTCCTAACTTGAAAATTTTACATAGAGGAATATACAATATCAATTAGATCAATACATGGTACACAAGGATTGATGCCCAAACTTGTTTTTTATCAGTCCATTAAGAGAAACCATAGGGCTCCCGTACTAGGGAAAGTGGCCCTTTACAATCCTTGTACAATGCCAAATATCAGGTCAATCCCTTTGGCCAAATCACCTAGTTCTGAGTCTTTGTCCTCTAAGCCTTTCCCACCCAAATAACAATACTACGATGTTCATTTACAAAAAAAACCCTTACAAATCTAGTTGCTTACCTGGCAACCTTAGTAGACTTCTTTTCCTCCAAATCTGGCCTACTTTCCCTTGTAGCTAGCTCCTTCAACCTTGTTGGAGCCTTCCTAGGCCCTCAGTATGCTTCTTTAGCCTTTGCAGTCTCCTATTCAAGCCTTTAATACACTCAACAACTCTTGACCTCCTTTTCTTGGCCTGCCACATGTCCTAACATGCCTTCTTTAGCCCTCCTAGGCCAACAATCCCTTTGTTTTCCAACACATGCCTGCGACCTCACTTTCTTAATTGCAACTAGCCTTAACCGAGCCTCCTTTAGCCCAATGAATTGCCCCTAGGCCTATGGCCACTTTAATCATACCTCCTTTTATCCTTGCGACTTGTTCCTTAAGGTTATTACAGGCCTGCCACCATCTTGTCTTGGCTGTGGCCTATTCTTTTGGCTGTGGGTAGTCTTGGACATACCCTAAACCAACCCCTATTCAACCAAACAGACCTCGGCCTTCTCTCACTAGCTGTGTCTTCCTTTAGCAACCCTACTTGGCCTCTTTCTAACCACAAGAAACTCAATTGTCCAAACTTTCCTTAATGCCTGCTATCTTTCTTGTGCTACTCCTTTTGTTGCCTACGACTAGGTCACTTCTAGCCTCTCACAAGAAGAATAATCCTTCACTTTCTTGTCCTCAGGCCTCTCTGTTGGCTCCTTATTTATACTCGTCCTTAGGTCTAATAGGAAGCCCCCTTGTCCTTTAAGAAGCCACGAATCTCAACCTCAACAATAAATTAGAATATTAAATTCTTTCCTTGGGTTCAAAGCTCACTCACTTTGAGTCCAAAACTCCTAAACTAGGTGCAAATCCCACACATCACACTTTTGTGGGCGTTTCTCTCTCACAAACCTAGCACCAAGAACTTGTAAGTTGTGAGAGTATCCCTTGATGTTTGCGATTTTCAATGCTCCCTCTTAGCGAGGGAGGTACTTCCATTCCTTGGAAGTCTCTCTTTTTCCCACATTGGAACACAATCATCTTCCATGGTTGCTCTCCAACATTATCATAAGATTCATCTTTTGTCACAGAAGCGAAAATCTTACTATAAGAGCAGAACCCTTCTTGGAAGTTTCCTTGCTACTATGTCTTCTTCTTCCTCCTGCGAGGCCTTTAAGCTAGTTCGTGGCTCCTTGTCAGATATGGAAATCTCCTTTCTTCTCTTTGACGATGTACTCTTCTAGGGTTGTTGAGTCTCACTTTGAATCGACGAACTCCCTCATGAACATAACTCCCTTTGATTCTTTGGCACCTTCTTTCCTTGGTTAATAGGCTTTCCCTTTAGCCTATATAGACCATTCTCTTTGACTCCAAGAACCACCCCTGGGGCCTAGGCTAGAGTTATATCCACTAGGTTTCAGCATCACTTTTCCATTCTAGAATAGAACATCAAACCCCTTTGCCTCAATTGTTGAGATTGAAAACACGTTGCATTTGAGCTCGATGCCCAATGTACATCTTGGATTCTTAGCAATCCACTTGACTCCATCATGAATGGTACAATCCCGGTTCCTCTAACTGCATATTGAATCTTCTCACCAACCTTCACATGTAGATTGGAGTCCCATTTGATTAGGCTCTAAAACGCTTCTCGTGTTCCTTTCATATGCTTCGAGGCTCCACTATCTAGGAACGAAACACCCTCATGAATGGTGCTCCCAAAGAAATGAGAGATAAGAGAAAACTCGTCGAATCTCCTAGCGAATTTATCCTTGTCCATTGTAGCTGGAGCAACTGTTGCCATCTTAGGCTTCTTCTCTTTCCCTCCTCTCTTATGGGGACACTTGCTTGCATAATGACCAATCACTTCACGTGTAAAGCATTTCACTTTGCTTAAGTGCTTCTTGTTGCCATTGTTGAACTTCTCTTTCCCCTTTTTAGCTTACTGGCGAGGGCAACATTCTTTGCATCAAAACTTTTTGGCTGAAGATCCTCGTCTCGAAGTTCCTTTTGGATGGGCACCACCACCAAATTTAAAGGTTGCATTGGGTGAAAGTTTTGTTTCTTACTATGTCTTTTTTATGTATCCTCCTCCATTTTGATGCATTTTTAACTTTGTTCCATTGATACCTTAGGGAAAACTGAGATCCCTATGGCACCCATATTGTCATCACTCTCCGTTACCCTACAAAAATGCTTCCACACACAGGTATATGAACCGCTATAAGGTTTTCCATCATGACAATCATGAGTGCATATAAGTTTAAAGGTTCCACTGCCTCTCCCCCCCCTTAAAATTTGCGACAAATATTCATAAGTGTGTTGATGAACTTTCAATCGCTTGCATTTCATTGCTCTCTTTATCCCCTTACGCTTCAAAATCTTCCTCATCATTATACATTGAGTCACTATGAGTGTGACCATTATCCTCTTCTTCCATTTCTTGCCTTTGATGCCTATATTCCACCAACATCATGAAATCAAAAAATGGAATGATAAGCCAAAAGAACACAATTTTTCTCAAAGCTTAGATGGACAACTTGCAATAAAATGAGCAAGAACAAGGAATGCGAAAGTGTAGGAGAAGAGGAAAAAAGCACAAACAAAAAATACAAGAAAATGGAGTTGGGGTTTGCACTTACCTCTTTTGCTCTTGAGAAGTTGAAGTAGATGGCAACCTTTGTATCACATCCAAACTTCAGTATCTTGACTCATCTAAGTTCTCCTTTGCTCTCTCCTCCAACCTCTCACAAACATGTTTGAAAAAATCTGCTATCTCCTTTGCTCTCTTCTCCAAGCTCAAGCAAATGAGATGAAAGAATGAGAAAAAGGGAGGGGAAAGAGGCCTTTTAACTTTATCCTCACTCTTCTATCATCCCTAAACTCACTCTAGGTCCCATCCTGAAGACATAGTTAAAGATAAAAAAAGTAAAAAAAGGTTGCCCCATAGAGGCATTCGTGTTACTCTAGAAGCACTTGTGAACCATCACGACACTGTGGTGAAAATGTGCATAGAACCGTGGCTACACCTGTGGAACCATGCATGAATCTGTCACGATTGCCACAGAGGTGGGTGTTTCCTCAAAACCTAGTAGGCCTTGTAAGAGACCTTAGAAGGCAAGAACTATACTAAGATACAATAAGGAGGCGATTGTCACTTTCACCTTAACACTCCACCTCCTGCTCTTTAGTGGGATTTCGCCACACGAGAGGCTTCCCAGTATATATCACCTAAAAGTTGTTCTAGGTCAATTGGTTCAAGGTTATGTATGTGAATGGATTAAGCAAGGTGCTTCATATTTGGATTAGGGCACAAATCTTTATGTCAAAGAACAATCTGCCATAAACTAATCCTTGAAAAGAGTAGTTGAGGCTTAGGGTTTCAATATATAGTTCAACAAGAATATATCTGGGCATACAAGCACAAATAAAAGGTTTACTTCAAGATATGATCAACAATATGAGATGGTAAGCCTTCGACATGCCCTAAGTTGAAGCTTTGTATAGAGTTAGGGTTTAATATGGCACTAAATTGCCTAGTGTTGATGACATTAACCAACCCCAATGAGGCAATTTTCACCATGAACAAATCTAGATTTTGAGTGTGTGAAGTTAGTCAATGTGAAAGAATGCCAAATCAGCTCCAATGTTTCAATGGCGCAAACACTAGTTGAATTCAATCCTTGCCCTAGCCTTAACAACTTGCCTTAAAGGGTCAAAAAGGTAAGAAAGGAGGAAAAATGTAAGAATTTTAACGAATTTTGATTATCAACATGATACCAGTGCCTTTCCCTACGTGGGTGATGGAATCTTAGGGATTAAACTATAGAGATATCAAATTCATGCATGGAGTAAGGGGGAAACCCTAGTTTTCTCTTCCAAACCCTAGCTATTCTTTTATGAGTGGAGAAATTAACTATAAGAAATGCTCTCTAGGACATCTTTTAGGGATTCGAAGGAAATGGATAAACATGCAATAATTCACCAAGACTTTCCAATAAAAATTTCATTTAGACAAGGAACACTTGAAAACCATAACGATATTCCACTTCATGTAAAAGTTTAAAACCATAAAGTTATGCAAGAAATACTCACAAATTTTCTATGGTTATGACTTCTTTCAATCCCAGAAAGATGTCTCCAATACACAGACTAGTCCCCAATATTAAGAACTCCACATAAGATCCCATCTCCATGAGCAACAAAATAGAAGAGGCTAAGTCGAGCTCCTTTAAAGAGGCCAAAATCCACAGGAGTGATGATCAAAAAGTGAATGGAGTGATTCTCCATTTATAGGAGGTCTACCACTTCTAGTTATCAATTGAAAAGCCCCTAAACAAATCCAATTTTGAGTAAACCAAAGAAATGGGCCACAAGCCAACCCAATTGGTTAACAAATAAATTATGTGACTAATTTCCCTTGCGTGTGAGCCATAAGCCTCAATAGATATGATGTCATGCCCTTTTAGGGCTCAAAATGCTTCAAAGATGTAATGATCAACCTCAATTGAGGAAGGGTCCTCAAACCAATCTCCAAAACATCTCCATTTGTCCAAAATCTAGCTTTGGGTGCCCTGCATCATCTCTATGAGTGCCATCTAAACAATGCGGTGTACTCTGTCTCCAATGTTGTGGCTCCATCAGTACAACAAGCCTTCCTCCTAAAACGCGGGGATAATCATCCTCATTTTGGCTTTGGATCAAGGCATGCCCATTAAGTAGTGTCAAGGCCAACATGGGGGCAAGCTGGGTTCATTGGTACATCATCAAGAATCCTTAATGCTAAGCAAGATGAGCTCAATATTTTGGCATCTGTGGGTGTTATGGGGTGTCCATCAATTGCCAAGATCATCAAAGTGCCCAACGTTTTGCTGTAGAAGGGCAACATTGCATTTGCAAGGTCATCATGCTCCCCGAAAGTGTAGTATGGCCTGGGCATCATGTGGAGTAGGAGTGGGATAGTGTGCTCTCAAGGCCTTAGTTGCTCTATGCAAAACCACCACCTGGAAAAACCATCTCAAACTCAAGTGAAAGCAGCCATTCATTAGAGACAATAACCATATGGCATAGATGCATATAAGTGGTCCATACTTAACTGTTAAGGGTACAATAGTACTTCAAACTGGGATCACTTTCAAATATCTAACTAAACCAAGTCCTGTAAAAGTATTCCCTACCTTTGTAGGAGTGGCTAGGTAATCAACCCTACTAGGTGCTTCTAGTCCCTAAGAGGAGGTGGCATTGCCAAAGTCAACCCTGCAATCTATAGGTGATAGTGAGAAAGGTGGCAATAGAAGGGAATGACTTCATGGCTAAGTGCCATGGTAAGGGGACTAATTAGTGGAGGTCCACGTCCTAAGTTTATAGATGTAATGGAGGGAACAATCATGGAAGGATGAGTTAACCCTTTCCTTGACTTGCTTTTTCCACTCCTCTGGTGCATGTTTTATTTTTTTGATAATGCTTTTTATATGGTGGAGCTCAAGAATCAAAGCTTTATCTCTATGGTATAACATTTATTTTACTGCTTAAGATGAGTTAGTTTCTCACTCATCAAGGTTGGGATATGCAAGGGTTATTTATGTTGAGATAGAGCATAAAGTGCTTAAGAACCGAGAGATGGCTAATGAGGGGGGTAGGGCTCATGCTAGGTTTTTTGCCACATGCTAATTATGTCATGACCGTCTTTTGCATTTTATCTTTTGTTTGTTTGTTTGTTTGTTGTTGTAGCCATCTTATGCATTTCATTCTTTTAGCTGCATCAACTTCCAGGGCAAAGTTTTCTAGCCCTACTTAGGGATGTGGATGCGCGAGTGCCAAATCCCAATAAACCAATGATAGTTAACTCAAAGGATGGAGGTAGTATCAAGAGAATGATGAAAGATGTTAAGTATGGAATGTCAATGGACACGCTACATCAATCCATGTTTTCCAAGTAGTGCCCCTCCTATAACCCTAAGGCCTTAGAGGAAGTTCAACTAGACGAGGGATAAAGATTAACCCCTCTAGGAAGGTGAGAGAACAAGTTTATAGTCAAGATTGGCCAATCATCTTTATCACCCCTTTATCCATGTTAAAATGCCCAAAACATTAAGTAGAAACAATGGGTTGCAAAATGGTTGAAGTACCTATTGAGTGGTAGTCCACCCTTATTCAAGAGGAATGTCAAATGGTGAGACGTACAATGTGTAGGGCTATTGGCTGGATGGCTATTGAAGATAGAAGAAAATGTTTTCTCCTATAGAGTTACCCATTTTGGTGGGTAATGTTAGGAGCTGTTTTTTTGGAAGCGCGGTTCTGAAAAACTCAAATGTGGTTCCAAGGGTAGTTTGGGCATAAATTAACACAATGTGTGGTTCTAGCCTTTGAGCTGTGGGATGATGGAATGATTCTTGCAACACTAATCATGATAATGTTGTAAAGGAGATGTTAGAGCCATAAAATATTCAATACATTTGATGAAAATTTCATTGAAAATCTAATTCTATAACAAATACAAAATGGAAGAAGATACTTATGACAAATTTGCACATATCACCATAGATTCAGCATTCATCATCCAAGAGAAAATCACATCCAATAATAATATCTTCCCCATGACAATTTGCTCATTTAATGCTCCATAGTGACCAAGAGAAAAGGGACTAGTGCGCACTCTATCAAATTAGTGTATGCGTTTGTGTAATAATGATCGAAGAGTAGAGTGACTTCCCTCTACTTATATGAGAGGAACCAAGTGGATGTAACCTCAAAATTGACTAAAGATCCCAAAAATAATAAAATATGCGATAACTATAACTATCTCATGTTGGACAAGTTAAAGAGGTCCCATGTTGGCCTTAAACGATAACTATCTCAATGAATAAACGTAATACAAGTCTCATTTAAACCACACGCGTGAGCAAAAAGGGCTCCAAAGGTGATTTCATTATCAAAAAGGTGCATCTCATGTAAATATGCCATGTATGTCTTTGTTATGAACATAAATTATGTAAAAAATAAAAATAGATAATAAATAATAATCATAATAATCTAAATATAATAATAAATAATAAGTAAATTAACTAGTGGTTAGTTATTTAATAATGAAAAGGCATGTCTTAGAGACATGTCTATTCGTGAAAGGGTACTTACTTGGCTATATATACAGGACCCTCATTCTCATTTGCACTCATCCTATATCAATTCTTTAATACAATATACATTTTACAATCACTGTCCTAAGATGGATGTATTTGTCTACGAAGTATTTTAATATTTCCGCTGTATATATGACTAGTGGTCGTTACATTGGTATCAGAGCTGTTCGATCCTCTGGTTGCTCAACCGCTGCACAGAGCCGTGTTCTGTGATCCAGGTCTTTGACCGTCAAATTCATCAACATTGTTGTCGTTGAAGCGTTTCGATACAAGAATTTGGAGTTTCTCCATTTCGCTATCAAGCATTTGGCCATTCAATAATAATAATAATAATAAATTAATATATATATGGAGAGAATAAAAAGTCAAAAAACAAAGATGAAAAAAATAAAGAAAAAAATCAAATTCAAAAAAAGAAAAAAAGAAAAAAGAAAATAAAATAAGTACTTATAAAGATTAAAAACAAGATTTAAGATAAATAAATAAATATAGTCCTATGTAAATTTTGAAGGAGAACATTCATACATATAAAAAGGTTCTACATTATTGATAAAAAGTGCATGATAAAGTTAAGAGGGAATCTTTCCAAATATATTTAAAACTATACGTAAGAGAAGGAAGAGTAAATAATATTATCTTCATTCTTCATTAAGTGGTTTACAAGCCCGTGGTTTTAGGAACCCATGGTATTTTAAAAGTAAAAGAAAAACAAAAGGAATACAAAATCTCTTTATCTGAATGGTAAGTTTTACTTTTTACGTGGAAAACATTATCCGAGTCAAAAGTACATAAGTGAACATATATTTTATATTATACCCCAAAGAGGTGAATAGCCACGGGTTGTAACTTTTCAAAAAGAAAAAAAAAATACTATAAATAAAAGATATATAAAGATAAGTATTATATTATAAAGGGGTATTTAATGAAAAGCTCAAGTCATAAAATCATTGAAAATATATGTAAGTACAAAGTGGGTATTATTATAAATGGTTACATAAGGAGAAAATATTGGTTAAGAGTTTACGTTAAAGTGAAGTTGAATTAAAGTTTAAAGAGTTATATGAAATTTAAAAAATAAATACAAAGGACAATAAGATATTTAAAAGAAGCCAATTGAAACAATATTTAAATATTCTTTTTAAAGTACAAAAGGAAAAATGGCGTAGGTAGAATTATATAAAAAGAATGCAAAGAAGTTTTGAAATATTAAGGATAATAGGAAATTGGATTAAAAGAGTTTTGAAGAAATATATATATATATATATATTAAAAAGACACTTTTAAAGGAGGTTTGAAGTACAAAGTCCAAAAAAACTTTAAATATAATACCTTAAGTCATCTCAACAAAACAATTGGGATCAATCATTGAAAAAAATGATGGAGCTCAATTCTAAAATGACGATGAAAGAAAGGTTTTCCTATAATGGTCTTTTAGTTAGATCATAGAGTAATTACCTTAAAAGGAAGTATCCAAGGAAGAGAAGTTAATGTCGCCATCAGCCCAAGCAATGATAAAAATTATAACAACATCAACTTGGCAAATCAATTATTAATTCTAGAGCTAAGCATTGGTGTAAAAAAAATATTTTTGACCAAAACGAGTATAAAATTAGTGATCTACAAATGACAATAGGTCATTATGACTACATATCTCAATTTCATGTTTTAAGGATGGATAAAAACACTGACATTATACTCGGTCAACCTCGGTTTAAGGATTTGGGTACATTCATGCTAAACATAAAGAAACAAGTTTTGATGTTTCATTATAAAGGGAAGATGGTCATGTTTCAAGACATAACAAGTGAATCAAAATCAATAAAATCTTCATTAGAAGACCTTTAGGATATCTCAGATTTGATGTTTCAAGATAACGAAAAACCTATATCAAAGAAGTAAAAAGAGCTTGAAGAAGTCATTTTTAGCAAAGACAAAGAAATTTCACGCCTCAGAGATCACCAAGAAAAGCTACTCGAACATTTCAAGAAAGCTAAAGCATCAAAGAAAGAACTCAAGGAGCGTTTATTAGAACAAGAAGAAGAAAATATACGTTGAAAGATCCTTAACCAAACATTAGTAGAACAAATCAAGTGTTTAAAAGGTGAGAAGCGTGAAGGCCAAAACAAAGTTGACTCAGAGAATGAGGAATGCTTACGTTTCAAAAATCAGAATCGAAATCTGCTCAAACAAATTAAAAAACTTAAGGATGAAAATAAATCAAAATCTCCAGATATAGCAGTTCAAATTGAAGAAACAAAGATCAAGACCACTAATCTCGCAGTTCAGGCAAATCCAAACCTTATTGAAGTAAAAACATACTCAAAGGTTGTCGTTCAAACAGAGGACACCCCGAATAAAGATTCAGTAGTTAAGTCAACAACAACAATGCCTGATGGAAATCCAGAAACTATCATAAAAACATTAAAGGAAGTTCAAACAAGAAAAACTCCTTATCTACATCCAAATCACAAGAGTAGACACCTTAATCAATCTACAAATCTGTATCACTCAGAACATAAACAACAAACTTATGTTACAAAGAATACTGAAGTGAGCTCAATTCAATCCACTGATAACAATTTGTTATGAAGTTCTAGTCAGAAGATTCCACTGAAGGTTAATCTAGGATGGTCCGATCCATTCTCAGTAAGACAATTTTATATATCACTCCAAGGATCATATCAACTTGTATCGACAAGGATGATTGTTCTGAAACGAGAAGGCATCGTAGTAGAAAAAGATATCAAGCAGAAGATATAGTAGAAAAGAGATCAAGCCCTTTCATCAACAAGCTTTGAAGACAAAGCTTTTTGAAGGAGAAGGCAATGTTATGAACATAAATTATGTAAAAATAAATAAAAATAGATAATAAATAATAATCATAATAATATAAATATAATAATAAATAATAAGTAAATTAACTAATGTTTAGTTAGTTAATAATGAAAAGGCATGTCTTAGAGACATGCCTGTTCATAAAAAGGTACTTGGCTATATATACAAGACCGTCATTCTCATTTGTACTCATCCTATATCAATTCTTTAATACAATATACATTTTACAATCACTGTCCTATGATGGATGTATTTGTCTACGAAGTATTTTAATATTTCTTCTGTGTATATGACTAGTGGTCGTTACCGCGTCAATAAATGTCTCTTTAGTCAAAAGGTACATCTCCCCATCATAAATTATTCCGTTATGAAGCAAGGAAAAGGTCTTCTCATCAAGACATCATCATCAAATAAGGCCCACATTTAAATCGAAGCCACATTTTAAATCAAAGCCACATGAAGGGAATGTCACAAAGCTAGGTCATGACATTAACACTATAAAAGTGTACTATCCCCTCTAGAGGGCTCTCAAATTATCATCATCATCAAGATTCAAAACATCCCATGAACAAGGCAATGTCCGTCAAGAAGGTGTAATCCTTCTTTGGGGTGTCTTTTTGATTTCGGGGTACATGAATTTTCTATGCAACACCCTATCTCAAATGAACAACATTTTAGGTAGAGTGGTTGAAAGCATCCCAAGGACAATGCTTTTGAAAAGGTGGGCAACATCCTAATTCTGGTGGTTGGAACAATCATTAAATGGGGCTAAACGTCCTCTCCGATGTCCTGGATAAGCATTTTAAAATGCCTAAAGGGATGGTAGGTGTACCTGGGTGTAAGCCTATGAAATATATTCGTGGAATCAAGTGAGATCAATATCATAGGCACGTGAACCATAGAAGTATCAGAGTGGACCATATTTAATGTGAAGGGCATCAAAGTTTTTCAGACAAGCATCATGTTCAAACCTCTTTCTAGTTTATGATTTGTAATTGAGTTATTTTGTTTAGATATGAGAGGGTTATCACAAGGCCCTATTAGGTGCTTCCAACCCTAAAGGGAGGATTAATTCCTAGGCCGACCCATCAATCAATAGGTGCAAGTGGTCAATGGCATGGTTGGGGCTTATTTCATGGAAGATTCCATAATCTTTGTACCAATTATGAAATTCCATCATCCTTGAGCATTATGATGTGTAGAGGGAGTGATTGTGGGACTTAAGTTACTCCTTTCCTTAGCCTATCCTTACCACCACTCTTATGTGCTTTTTACTTCATTGATTTTCTCTCTTTTGCAGATTTAGCTTGAATTACAAGCTTTCCCCAATTCATCATTGACCCCTTGAAGCATTTCATTTCTCATTGGGGATGAGATAATCAATGTTCATTTTATTTAGATAGCTCATGCATTGGCCAGGAACTAGGTGATGGCTAATGAGAGGGATAGAGCCCATCCTAGGATTTTTTTGCATGCACTTTTATTTATCCTTACCAATATTTTGCATTTTATCATTATGACACATCATTTCTCCTTTCTTTTTTCTGCATCAACCTCTTAGGGAAAAGTTTTTAGGCCCTAGTCAAGGATGGGGAAAACATGGAACCAATACTGGTGATAGCTAACAATCAACCAGAAGATAGGATGTGGATACAAGGGAGAGATGGAAAATGTTAAATATGGCTTACCATGGACATGCAACATCGAGGCCTCTTATTTGTGCCCCTTCTAGGTAGTGGAAAGAAAGGCCTCAAGGATTGCTACACTGAACTAGGGGCAAGTGCTAACCACCAAAGTGAAGCATGGGACAAGAATACAGCCAAAAGCTGTCAATCATCCAATTCAACCTATGATCCACACTAGAGTGACCTTAAACATTAAAAGAAAGCACTTGATTACAAAGGTGGTTATTGCACTTCATATTTCATGACCCCACATTCTTTAGATGAATAGGATAGATGTAATAAAGTACTAATTGGGAATAAGATAATGTAATAAAGTACCCATTGAAGCATAGATGGGAGGCATTTGAGGTTAATAGTCTATAGATCATCATAGGGTTGCAGGCTGGCAAGATGAAACAATAGGAGACGATTTTTCTTGTAGGGGTTGCAACAAATACGACTTTTGTTTATGCTCAAACTTTGTTACAACTAGAGCTATACTTTTTGAACTAGAGATTTTATATATTCTTACTCCTCAAAAATATCTTGTAGATGTTGGTTTAGGCTTTAGCTACAATCTTTGCTCCTCATGGATAGGCTCAAAATTCTCTTTGTCCTCTAATGTTCTCAATTAGAGATTTCATGTATTCTTACTCATCACAATATCTTGTAGATGTTGGTTTAGGCTTAGAGACAATCTTTGGTCCTCATGGATAGGCTCAAAGTCCTCTTTTTCCTCTAATGTTTGAGCAGTTCATTCCAAGTTCTTAGCTAATGCTATGACTACCCCCCTCAACCAAAGGTTCATTTTTTTCCATCTCTTGGGTTGCTATTTCATCCGTCATGACATATCTTCTATTAGTGATAGCCTCCAAATCTCCATGTCCATCCTAGTGTGTGAATCCTCAAACCCTAGGTCTTCCACTTTTGCATCACCCTAGGCAATAATACCTCAATGTATAATTAGGAATACAAGAATCCCATGATTTTTTCCTAGCTTTGCATCCTAAAAGAACAAGGCTCCATAATCATGCAAGATGTTAGTACCACTCTCTGTGTCTTCCACTGTTTTAAAAGCTGGCCGTTTCGACTCTGATTCGGCTGAGTTGGTCTGAGTCGTAGCCCAACCGGGTCGACTCGGCCTTTGAACCAGACAGGTCGGCCGGGTTGGTCTGAGTCGTAGCCCAACCGGGTCGACTCGGCCTTTGAACCAGACCAGTCGGCCGGGTTGTTACCGAGCCGGTCGAGTTGGATAACGACTCGGCTGGCTTGATAACAACCCGACCAGCTCAGTTGAGTCTGGGCCAACTCGGTTGGCTCAGTAACAGCGGCCGCTCAAGTCACTTCAACGACATTTTTTTTTTTAATTTCATTTTTGGGGACTCCCTGGGCTTCCCTGTCTGACTCATGGGTTTCCCTCTCTAACTCTGATCCCTAGTATTGATATGCTATTCATGGTAATGTTAAATTCTTAAAGTAAAAGTGACATTCTCCTTAATCTTCATTTTCATCCTTTTATTTAACTTTTTAACATTACCATGAAATGACTCAGGATGTTTAAGAGTGGTTCTAGCCTCATTGGATTTCATATGAAGAAAGTAGAATTTTAGATTTCATTCAAAATCTAGCAGACTTATTAGTTTTTCAGGATTTCAGGATTGGGGGATTGCAATGTTTCCATTGAATTTTGTCATGTATTAGGGTATGGAACTCGTATTTAATCAAGAACACCAATCCCTCTATGTAACTTGATGTTAGTGACATTGGTTGTCGAACTCCTCCGAGATTCGCTCACAAATCGGGAGCTTCTGGAAATGTTGCTCCCACTCCCGTTTTCATTCTCACTCCTCGCTTTCGCTCTTGCTCCCAGGTAACACTGAGCCAGATGATGTTGGCAACTCTAGCAGTAGCCAGTAGTACTGGTCACAGACTTTTGTTGTAGAGGCCATTTCTAGCCTCCTTGGTTATTTGTTTTTATTTTGATCTCTATATCATCATCGTGTATGTATTGGACAATGCGCTGGGTGCCATTTTGATATAATGGATATATTCATGAGCCTACTTTGATCATATGTTGTCTTCTATCTATATTCTAATGCTGTGTGTTTGGAAACATGATTGAAAATCTTTAAAATTATGTGTTTTTATAAAAAAGAAATATTTAATGTATTTTTTACAACGATCTGAGTCATTGAAATCGAGCTAGCCGAGTCGATACCGAGTCGAAGTCGGAGTCGGACTCGACCCTCGGCCGAGTCGGAGTTTTAAAACATTGGTGTCTTCTACTAGGGTAGAAACTTTAGTGCTACAACAAGAACCATAATAGTCGTCATCATTTTCAATGTCATCTTCTTATCTAGGGTTTAATTGTATGGCACAAATCTTAGTAATTACAAGAGCAAAACCTAGCATCACAAAAGAGCATTCACTCTAAGAACATCCAAGATATCTCTCTTCCCTTATCTTGGTTTAGTGTTTCCACTTTAACCCTAGTGTCTAGCTCTTAGGGTTTCCTGATGAGCCCTATTGTCTCCAAGATAAGTACAAAGAAGAGTACAATGATAATGAATGGATACAAGAGATCTCATCTCCCATATATATACAAGTAGGTGAGGGAGGCTAACTTAATATAAGGATATGCATCTATTCAAGTAGTCAATTGGCTACCTCATATGGGGTGCTTTTAATACAAGGATGCATAAGTGTCAAACTATGGTTTATTCAACCCCCAAAGTGAAACACTCGATATGTCCAAGATGGTGTGCTTTTTGACAAGGTGTTTGTCCAACACTCTCTTCCACTGTGGTCCAATGTCCAAGTGTTCTCATGCAGGGCATTCCACCTCTAACTATGTGCCACATGCTCTGTCATGTGCCCAATGTTACTCTCATGTATGCCAATGTAGTCATGAAGCTCCAATGCTCCTCACAAAGCTCCAATTCTACTCCTCAAGATGTTTCCAAGTACATATAACCTTCATGAAGTATGCTCCTCATCCCATGTTTCCAGGCACATACCAACCTTCATAAAGTATGCTCCTCAACCCATGTGTTCTCTAGTTAAGTGTCAAACTTCCAAGGAGTGTATCACTTGGTCCCAAGCTCCAAGGACTAAGTGCCTTCATCCAAGTGCTCATTGCTCCTCTTTGTGTACACCCAATGGGTTAGTTAACAAGCCAAATGTTCGGGTATGTTACACTCTATAGTTCATCAAGACCTACACTCTGGACATCATTAAACCCTCTTCCATAGATGATTAGGGGCACATATGACCACTTTTCATTCAGTACTAAACATCCCCTATCATTTGGAAAATATTCTATTTTTAACAGGGGTTGCCACCTAGGATGACATTGGGCATTGACTAGACTCTGATTGGAGGATGACATGGATAATTCCGCTCCATTAATTCATACTACCTCAGGCACGAGCTTTCCTAGAGTGAGTACACACTTCCTCCCTACTTTGTAGCATTTAGCCACCATTTTTCTCTCTCCTCCCCTTGTTAGTTGACTTTTAGTCCTATTTTCTAGTTAACTAAGTTTAATTGGTTAGTATTTTGCATGTGAGAGTTATAATTGGTTTCGACTGATTTTTTACTCCACTTACTTCTAGTTCATTCCATTTTAGGATATTTTGCTAATTTTGGGTCTCCCAGTGTATTTTGGACTTATTTGCTAAGCAAGGAAAGCCCTTTTGAGTTACATTTGAATTATGTCCTTGGTTCATTAATCAATTTGTCAATAGTTTTTTTCTCTCTTCTTTCTTGTTTTGCAAGTAGCTAGTTTATTATTTTTTTCATACGGAGATCCCATGATTGTGCTTAGAATCCAATATGGTATTATAACATAAGTGGATATGTGGAAAATATTGACATCTTATTGTGGATTTGACAAGATTAGAACATCCAAAATAGAATGGACCAGCTCACAATGATTCTCACTCTTAATTACTTTGATTGGAAGCCAAAGATCCTTCTATTGCTATGTAGTAAGGGTTTCTATATGATTACAATGGGTACTGAAATTGAGCCTACCTCAGCTATTGAAAAGTTGAAATACTTCAATAGGATGGATGAAGCCTATGAGATAGTTTGTTTGTCTTTTTCCTCTGAGCTACTCTTTTATGTTGTGTCATGTTGATCACCTAAGGAAGTTTGGACAAAACTTGAAGGCTTTTTTGGCAAGCAAGATGAGTTGAGAGGACATCAGCTAGAGAATGGACTGATTTCTTTAGATCCCAACTGTTTTGAGACCCTAAAAGGCCCCTTGTCAAGATTGAAGACTCTAATGACATAGACACAAGCTTGTGGGATAGATAGGAAGGAGGAACTACGTGTTGTTTCTGTACTTTCTAAACTAGGTCCTCAATATTTTGTCCTTGTCTTTTCTTTCCATACTATTAAACTCTGCATGGGTAAGAATTGGAAGATACCATCTTTGGATGATTTCATTGAGTCCTTGATACATGAGCATGAGCAGAATAGGCTCATACACGTTGGGGCTGTAAAGGCTTCCACATCCTATGTGCTTACAATGATGGATGATAAGAAGAAAGGCCAACAAAAAACAAGGGATCTTGATCATATACATGGAGAAGGGTCTCAATCTACTAAAGAGACTAAGATTCCCAAGGGAGAAAAATCCAAGGAGAGAACAAAGAGCAGCTACTGCAATAAGGGGTTCCATCCAAAGAGTTCTTGTATGGTGTAGAAAATTGATCTAATGGCCAAAATATTTCAACAACATAACCTAGATGATTACATTCCAAACAATGTTGAGAAGAAGACTGAATACAAGCCACCAAAGGATTAAGTTATGGATAATGCTTTGATTGCTATTGTTTCATCATCTAATAAATTGATTTGGGACTTAGGATCCTTTGATCATATGGTTGCATCAAAGAATTCTTCTTTGTTACCTTGCACTAATCCTACTACAACTTCTCCAACACTTGTTTTTGAGAGACATCTTCAAGGTGATTTTGCACTCTTTGGACCATTTTTTTAATCAAATTTTAGTATCAGATTTAGAAATCCATCAAGAGCCCATTACAGATCTAGATCACATGCTATGGAGGGCACATCATCTTCTACAATCATCTAGTCAGCTAGTGGGTGAAACTACTAAGTTACAAGGAACTAATTTTCAATTTTGTGGTACTCCATGAGCTCTCATTGCTACTATTAGCAAGTAGAAGGCTCAACCAATAGCAAAATGATTCTCATATGATGGTATTGGACAAATCGAAGGATGTATTCATGACGGGGTTGATCAACAACACCATCCTTCTTCATAGCAACTGCATGGTTGACATAGTATGCATTTTATTTTGAGGAGGGTTTTCCCTCTTTACCTTACTCTTCTCATGTTGTGTCTTGCATAAGTTGTATCATGAATACCTGACTGTCGGAAGTAATGCTTCCATGTGTGTCATGTGATTTATAGGTTGTGATTGTGAGTTCTGAGGCATTATTCTAGAAGTAGTTATTTTCCTATGTGTGTGAGTTGTCTCTGAGTCATAGATCCACCTTCTTCGAATCTTATCATCTAGAAGTTGGTGATCTACAACTATATATGTAATTTGTTATGTGCTCAATAATAATATAGTGTGTGATTTGTGTTGTGTGTAATTACTATCTCACTCTCTTCAAATTTCTATCATGGTATCAAAGCAGGTTCAACCCTGACTCTCTCAAAATAGGGGTTGAGATCATGCAATTTTAACCTTGATACTCCTATGTACATAGGCTAGCTTAAGGGAGTGCAAAATATTTTGTGTGTGTTTAAAACCCATTGTTTTGGTTTTGCTGCGTTAGCGGAAAAAGGCACTGAACAAAGAGGACCTGTTGTTGCCAATATGAAGGAGAGACTGTTGTTGTGCAAAACCTCAATCAACGTCAACCCATTCGGATCTAATATTTGCTAGAAAGTGACCCAATTATTTGAAGAAATCCATGAAGAGATTCAAACTTGGCGACATGAAATAACAAACTGTTTGCATTGCATGTTTGTGGCTATGGGGAGGCAGATCTCATTTTCGCTTCTGGGGAGATGAGATCTCCACTTCAGATCTCCTTTTTTTTTTTGAAATTTTGATGTTCTATGCTGTAACAATCACTTATTACAAAACTTCTTTATGCTGCAATATTAGATAAGCAATTGTAGATAGAACATAAATCAAATGCACAATGGAAGATAACCAAGAATACAATGAGACAGAGAATTTAGGTGCAATGACCAGGGCAAAACCCACAAGGGGAAAACCCGATCAGATTCTTTTTCTATTAGAAATCAATTGTTCAGTAGAGATACAAAGTACGAGAGATCAAGAGAATAAGTAACTTCACCCAAATCTGAACAAGTTGTAGCATGGAGGTCACTGGTAGTCGCAGCAAATGCACA
The DNA here is from genome assembly GCA_000404065.3 of Pinus taeda. Taxonomy (NCBI): domain Eukaryota; kingdom Viridiplantae; phylum Streptophyta; class Pinopsida; order Pinales; family Pinaceae; genus Pinus; species Pinus taeda. The sequence continues at coordinate 202,554 of APFE031742330.1, read as the reverse complement.
CACTGAATTAACCTTCCCTTCAACTAAATCAACACTGAAGCACAAAATCAACCTTGGCTCACCAAGTTTTGCTCCTACTCTCCAAGTCTCTCTCTCACAATCTTCTTCAACTCTCTCCAACTCTTTCTCAAGTTCGAATTGTTTTTTCACAATGCATATGTAGTGAAGAGAGAAAGAATGAGGCGCATATATATAGGAGCAACAAATCCATGCCATAAAGGAGGAGCCAGTCACATGCCAAGAGGAGTGTAACTCATGCCCATTTAGGAAATGTAACTCATGCCATTAAGGAGGTACACATGCCTTTGTAACTTATGCTTTTAAGGAGAGTGTAACATATGCATTAAAGAGTGCGTAAGAGGAATCTTTTATGACATGCTTTAATGAGAGTGTAAGAGGAATCCTTTATGATGAGCTTTTATTGAGAGTAAGAAAGTGAGAGCATTAATGAGAGTGTAAGAGGAATATGTCATGCCAATAATGGGAGTGTAAGGGAACATTATTGAGAGCGATGATTGAGTGACTTGAATTTCTTTTTAATAATAATATAATATCATCATAAGAATAATAAGGATAATATTGGTGATTAAGTCAAAATTGAACTATTAGGATTGATTAATGATCAAAAGGGTTTTTCCATCAACAATACTTGGTTACCAATTGATGCAAGGTGATTTACTATTTTTGGAAAGTCATACTTGAGACTTTCTATTTTTCGACTTTTTGTTTTTATTTTTTCTATTTTTTACAAATTCTATTTTTAGATTTTCTATTTAGAAAATCATCCATGAGTTAACAAATTTTCAACACTCCCTCTCAGCTAGGGACAAATTCCTTTCCACAACAAAAGATCTCTTCTTTCTCTGCTCATCTTTTTTCATCTCTGCTCTATATCATCTAGAACCGTGATGTCTCACTCAAATGAATAAGAATCATCACAGGGGAGCTCTGGCTACCACCCAATATCGACGGACATTAGGGGAGATTAATCTATCACCCTATATTCACGTGGGGGGATTACCAATTGCCAACTTATGACAAGGATCTCGGATAACCTAGTCTCATCTCTGCTTGGGGGGATAACCCACTTGACAAGGATCTCACATAACCAAGTCTCATCTCTGCTTGGGGGGGTAACCCACTCGTCTAGGATCTTGCACAACCAAGTCACATCTTTGGTTGTGTGGATAACTCACTTGTCAAGGATCTCGCACAGCTAAGTCACATCTCTACTAGGGGGGATAGCCTAGTTGACAAGGATCTCACACAACTTAGCCTCATCTTTGCTTGGGGGGGTCCACTTGTCAACACATGACAAGGATCTCACACATCCAAGGCTCATCATTGCTTGGGGGGATCCACTTGTCATACATGACAAGGATCTCACACATCTAAGGCTCTTCACTACTTGGAGGGATCCACTTGTTAACACATGACAAGGATGACAAGGATCTCACACATCCAAGGCTCATCACTGCTTGGGGGGATCCACTTGTCAACACATGATAAGGATCTCGCACATCCAAGGCTCATCACTGCTTGGGGGGCTCCACTTGTCAATACATGAAAAGGATCTTCCACATCCAAGGCTCATCACTGCTTGGGGGGATCCACTTGTCAACACATGATATGGATGACAAGGATCTCACATGTCCAAGGCTCATCACTGCTTGGGGGGATCCACTTGTCAACAGACGCCAAGGATCTCACACATCCAACGCTAATCATCCATGACCACCCTCTCTAGGAAGGGTCATATTTGTTAGTCGAAGCTGCTCTTTCAAAACCAAGAACTTTCCTTTCGACAAAGGCTTGGTAAGAATGTTGGTGATCTGGTCATCTGTCGCTATATGATGGAGTCTTACTGGTCCTCTATACACCATATCCATGATATAGTGATATTTATCCTTGGACATATCATGTAACACAAATTTTTTTGCAAGTCAAATCCCACTCTTATTATCATAGTAAATTATTATTGTTTCTAGAACATACTCAAACAACTCTCCAAAGAGCTTCCTCATCCATACTGCCTCATAGCTAGTTAGGCTAGTAGCAATGTACTCAACATTACTCGTGCTAAGAGCTACAAACTTATGTTTTCTGTTCATCCAAGATATCATGGAAAATCCTAAGTTGAAGCAACACTCAAATGCGCTTTTTCTATCGGTAGAGTTACAATCCCAATCAATATCTAAGTATCCATGTAGACTTATATCACCGACAATATATTTCAATCTCAGATTGATGGTCCCATGCAGGTATCCTAGCACATGCTTTGCAGCAATCCAGTGTGCATTAGATGGTTTAATCATATATTGGCCCAGAGTATTAACAACAAAACATATGTCTAGTCTAGTTTTCACTAAGAACATCAATGCTCCAATCAGTTGACTATACTCAAAAGGATTTGCTAAATCAGGATCTTCAGCTTCACCACATAGCTTCTTGAAGTTCATATCAATTGGAGTATTCATGGATTTACATTCTGTCATACTAGATCTTTTACACTGCTTCACAACATATTCTCCTTGGGAAAGAAAAATCTCACTAGGTTTTTGACATACTTCAAGACCCAAAAAGTAGTGCATTAAGTGAAGATCTTTCATTTTAAATTCGGAAGCTAACTCCCTCTTACACTGGAGGCTAAGAGGTTCACCATTAGCTAGAAATAAATCATCAACATATAATACCAAAATCAAAGGCATACCTTGGATTTGGACTGTCTTGAAGTAAAGCTTTGGATCAACATTTGTTAATTTCAGTGAACAATGGTATGTTCTTTGCTTAGCACAATTACTTCAATGTCCTTTAAGCAGCCCAATGACAATTTCTAAATTAGTTTTCCAATAGCAATCACATTAATAAAAAATCATATTGGTAGTGACTGTAGATAGAACATGAATAATAAAATGCAGAAGACAAGCCAAGACAAGAGGACACCAGATTTGGTGGATGCCAGGGAAAAACCCCAAGATGGGGAAAAACCCTTTGATCAAATCCTCCTTATTATTATATCAAATGTTCAACAGAGAGAGAGAGAGTACAAAAGTCAAAATTGACTTGCCAAATCATAGTCAAAACATCCTTGTCAAATCTGAGATTTTCTGCAGTAGTCAGCAACCCTAACTAGAATGTCAACGTTGGTCAAATCAACAACAAACAATCCTCTTTGGAGCTCGGTCAAAGCATGTCAAACTCAACCTTCTAAAGTGGTCAAAGTCAGACCAAAACAATCTTGAAATCAACGATCAAAATTGGTCAAATTCTGCACTTCAAGTCTACGTTCAACTCTGCGGTCAGCCTTGGTCAATGTGCCCATAATACCTTAGTTTTTGTACTAGCAGAAGCAACTCTCCAAAATCAAAATTTTGAGCCAAAATTTGCAGTTAAATTGTTAGTCAAAGTGCCTAGTCAACGTTGGTCAAACTTGCAACAAAAGTTTGAAATTCGACTATGTAATTTTTCATGAAATTCGTCCTTCTTGCCACACATGTGAGAAAAGATATGCCCAATAAGTTGTATGAAGAAATCAGAGAAGGAGAGAGAAGATTGTGTGTGATGAGATGATCTTTAGGTCAATTTTGGTCCTCTCGAAAAGAGGAATTCAATGCAATCATCATCTCCATCAAATGAGTTGTCCAATGTGGAATTTGGCTCTAGTTGCCAATTTTAACACTCCCTCTCAACTAGGGACAATTCCATCTGCCAATCCATCCATCATCATGCCATCCTGTCATCATGTACCATCTCTGCATATTATCTCAACTCTGCTGAACATTGATATAGATAATGAAGAAGAATCGATTGAGAGTGAGTCACGAGACCTTACCACTCTCCATTCACAAAAGGTAGTCCAAGGTTAGAACCCTAATTAGACTTGATCCCAGATCAAGTTGTTGAACACCATGCATCCTAGACATAGGGAGTATGACAGTACACGATGCGTTCATCTGTAGTGCTATGGTCCCTATCCACTTTTCCCAACTCATTAGCCATATGAGAGGTACTTCCCATGAGTCCCAGACTACATGGGTAGGATGTATGCTGGGGCATCTGTAGGAGAAGATGAACTACTCGTCCTGCTCATATGCCATCGGAGAAGGTGAACCACTTATCCTATGCATATATCATCAATCATAGGGGAAGGTGAACTACACACCCTACACACATGTGCCATCAATCATAGGGGAAGGTGAACCACTCACCCTACACACATGTAAACCATCATGGGGTATGACAGGGGAAGGTGAACCACTCACCCTATACACAGTGCACCAATAGGGGAAGGTGAACCACTCATCCTATGGTCGCTCATAGCTCCAAGAAGTAGCCCAAGCCCCTAGGAGCTTCTAGAGCTCAATGTCCAACTCAAGCAGGACCCTCATGGGAGGGTCCTTCCATGACTCGAAGTCTCTCTCAAAAGGCTAAGAATTTGACCTTCCCCAAGGGCTTCATGAGAATGTCAGCAATATGCTTATCAGTCTTGATGTGTTGGAGCATTATTGCTCCCCCTGGTACCATATCCCAGATAAAGTGGTATCTGATATCAATGTGCTTGGAGCAGTCATGGAACAAAGGATTATCTGAAAGGTGAATCCCACTTTGGTTGTCGTAATAGATCACAATGGTATCCAACACGTGCTCAAATAGTTCCCTAAAGAGCTTTCTCAACCATATAGCTTCACAATAGTCCTTGCTAGTTGCAATGTATTCGGCCTCGATGGTGCTTAGAGCAACTGATATCTACTTCCTGCTCATCCAAATTGAAGTAGACCCCAATGAGAAGCAACATCCTAACGTGCTTTTTCGATCCACCAAATTGGCAGCCCAATCAGCATCAAAATATCCATGTAGCCTCAAATTCTCGACAATGTATCTCAACCTATAGTTGATTGTGCCACGAAGATATCTCAAGAGATGCTTAGCAGCAATCCAATGTATGTGATGGGACTCAACTATAAATTCACTCAACGTATTCACAACGAAGCATATGTTTGGTTGGGAGTTTACCAAGAACATTAGGGTCCCCACAAGTTGCCGATACTTAGAATGGTTTTCCAATTCGGGACCAACAAGACTTCCACTTCGCTTCTTGCAGTTGAGTTCCATCGGAGTAGACACAAACTTACAATCCACCATCGCACCTCTCTCTAATAGCTTCACAATGTATTTTCCTCGAGAAAGGAAAATCTCATCTAGCTTTTGCTAGACCTCTAGGCCTAGGAAGTAGTGCATTAGCCCTAGGTCCTTCATCTCAAACTCAAAAGTCAACTCCCTCTTGCATTGATAAATGAGAGAGTCCGCACCAGTTAGAAAGAGATCACCAACATAAAGGACCAAAATGAGAGGCATGTCTTTTTCAACCTTGAAGTATAGGTTAGGATCAACATAGCTCCTTGTAAATCCCAACTTCATAAGATAACTGTCAATCCTCTTGTACCAAGCCCTATGACTTGATTCAACCGATAGAGAGCTTTCTTCAACCTGCATACATATCTCCTTTGATCTGGTACTTCGAACCCTTGACGTTGTTCCAAGTAGACTTCCTCCTTAAGTGCGCCATGCAAGAAAGCAGTCTCGATGTCCATTTGATGTAGCCTCCATCCTTGATTAGTAGTGAGAGCAATGATATATCAGATAGTGGTATATCGAGCAACCGGTGCAAATATCTTGTCATAGTTCACTCCTTCCTTTTGAGAGAAGCCTCGAGCAACAAACCTAGCCTTATATTTTTTAGTACTCCCATTAAGTCCATCTTTGGTTTTGTAAAGCCATTTTGAGGTGGCTACGGACTTGTCCTTGGGCCTAGGCACCACATCCTAGACATCATTCTTAATGATCTATTCATATTCCTCATTCATCACATCCTTCCATACATGGTGCTTTATGGCTTCTTCGAACATGCATGGTTCAACTTGAGCAATAGCACTTATAACAGTCAAATATCCTTGGTACCTATTCAATTTCTTGCTTTCACGAAATGTCCCTCTTGGAGTAGTGTGTCTTTCAACATCTTCGAGAGTATCTTTGAGCCATAAAGGTCATTTCCTTGAGGCAGAGGAATCATCAGGAGGTGGATCAATACGATCCATTGGACCATTAACAACGGGCATAGGTTCATCTGTCAGAGGTTGATTCTGTTTTTCAGTAGCATCATCATTGTCCTTCCTTGGGATGGGGAGATCTTTGGCTTTCCCAAGGGTAGTATCTTTATCAAAGGTGACATCACAACTTACTTCCACATCTCTTTGACTAGGCACATAGATTTTATATTCTTTCGAATTTTCACTATAGCCAACGAATATACCCTTCTTCCCAGATGCTTCCAACTTGTTCCTTTTCTCTTTAGGCACATGAAAATACACGGGACAACCAAATGTTGTAAAATGAGAAACATCAGGTTTCTTACTAGTGAAGACCTCCTCAACTGTCTTGAAATCCAATGCTTGATGCAGTCTCCTATTTTGTACATATACAATGGTGTTGGCAGCTTCTCCCCATAAGAACTTTGGTAGACCTTGATCATGGAGCATGACACGGATGGCTTTCATGATTGTTTGATTCTTCCTTTCAGCAATGCCATTTTTTCATAGGAGAGTACAGAAGAATTGTCTCCCTCTTAATGCCAGCCTCTCTGCAAAAGTCATTGAATTCATTTGATTCATATTCAGTTCCATTGTTGGTCCTCAATATCTTGATCTTCTTCCCTGTTTGATTTTCCACCAATGCTTTGGAAGAACGAAACCATTTGAACACTTCATCCTTCTTCTTTAAGAAATAGATCCTTGTTTTGCTTGAGAAGTCACCCACAAAGATTGCATAATATAGGTATCCTCCCAACAATGTTACGGGCAACATACCAAATAGGTCAGAATGGACCAATCAGAGAATATGGATTGTCTTGCTTTCACTAGAAGAAAATGGTCCCTTTTTAAGTTTCCCAACTACACAACCTTGAGAAACACCTCATGGTTCATATTAAACTCGGTCATACCTGTGACCATCTTCCTTACCCCAGGCGAGGCTTTGTAATAGAAGTGGGAAAACCTTCGGTGACATAGCTCAAATTGAAGGGAAGTATCACTTGCCAAAGTTCCCAAAGGGATTCCTCCAACTTGATATAGGCCATCAACTCTAAATCCAAGAGTAAATGCATATTTAGGGTTTCTTTGCCGAATTCGTACCTTTCCATCAATGAATGCTACCTTGAAGCCTTTATCTTCCATTGCAGAAATAGTCCCCATGTTCTTGTTCAAATCTGGGACATACAACACTTCTTGTAGATGAATGGTTTGACTTTGATGCAAGTGAAGAGTGACACTACCTATACCTTTCACGGGGTAGGTGGCATTATCTCCATTTATGATCGTCAAATTAGTCATCTTCTCAACCAAATTTGAGAGGGCCTCGTTGTATCCAGTGAAGTGCCTTGAGGCTCCACCATCAATCAACCAATGATCCAAAGTATCCGGAGGAGAGGTAGTAGATAGAGCGGAAATAAGATAGAATTCATCTTGTTTTTCTACAACATTACTTTCATCACACTGGGCATTTCTTGTCCTCTTGGGAGGTTGACCATTTCAAGCAGCAAGAGCATGCTTCTTTCCTTTGTTATTGAACCTGTTGTTCGTTTGATTACCATTGATTTTGAAATTGTTGTGGTTGTTGTTGAATTTCCACAACCTTGGTGCAAGGATAGAATCTTAAAATCTTTGATGCTACAAAACCAAGAATCTCAACAAAGCTACTTTGCATAGCGGAATATAAATAGCAATAAATCACACATGCAAAACTATAGAAAACTTTTTACAAAATATTGTACAAATATGTACAACGACCCAATCTTCCTTATATTAAACCGAGTAATACAATAGTGTAGGGCTCCCACACAAGGGATAATGTTCCTCAGATATTCACAATTGCAAGAATACAAGATACAATGACAATCTTGCTACAATCTCAGTATCTATGTCGTATATTGTCCTGCCGGTCGTTCGCTTTCGATCTGCTCTCTAGCTGCCCCTTCGTGTCCATTAGAGGACAACACAGAGACTCCAGAATTGCTGCCACCTATCATTGTTGCAAGTCACTTCTACTAAAATGAACACAGGCTAATCCAATCTGCTCTTCTAGGCTAGCCAATACCTGAGCTCCCTACCAATCTAGCAGTCCATTAGTCCATCAATGTACTGCACATTAGGCTCCAATCTTCACCCAATCTCACAACATTCAATGTCCTTCTTGTACGCTGCTCTAGGGCTACTTTGGGCTACCAACACGTTGCCCTCTAACAATCTAATGATGCCCAATACCTCTGTCACAAATTCATTGTGAAATCTGGTCCTAGTTAGGGTTTCTAAACACCCATGACAACCTTAACACATGGACCATCCACCTAGTAACAAAACCACCTTGATACCATCAACAAATACATACCTTTGGGATGTGCATATTGTTGTAGCATACTTTCTTGGTTAGGGCACCCAACATAATTGTTATAGCCCTTCAAAATAGATGCAACAATCCACCATTCACTGTGGCCTTCCCTTCTCATTCACCTGCTCCCACTTTCTGGTCCTAAGGCTTATTTCTGGCCTTGAAATAGGCCTTACGATAACTTTTGTTGTGGCTCAGATTAGGGTTGCGGCCCTCCTGCAATTTACTTTAGGTCTTGACTTATTAACCATAGAGAAAGGCCTCTCCAAAAACTAGGCATAAGTGCCCAGAATCATCCTCAAGGCTTGTGGCTATCTCTCTTGCACTTCATACCCAAAACATACCTCAAAAATCGCCCTTGTCATCTCGACCTTGTCTTCCTAGTGGTGCGGTTGCTTCAGATGGTTCTTCCTTTATGATTTGTTGCACATGGGATGATGTATTATCCTCCAAAATCACCTTCTATTTATACACAATAGAAGGTCTCCATTAAGACGTCCACATGGGCTTGACAACCTGTCCACAAGCCTTCCTCCACTATGCTGACTTGTGCAAGACCCAAACATTCAAAAATTATTATCTCATGATCTAGAGCTTCAATTTGAATGATTTTCAAAGCGTTGGATTTGCCTCGCCATCCAGTATCACTTCAAATTGTCCCATGCTCACATGCCTCATGGTTTTAGCCCAAAACGTCGATGGGTGCAAAAACCCAACCTTGGGTTCCAAGCCCACAAATGACTTTTGTGGTGCTCCACCCTCTAAACCCCAAACCCTAGGGCTTGGAGTACCTCCCAAGCTACTAAAAAATCGACAGTTGTCATCATCCCTTGAGAATTCTTCTTGTGAGGACATTCTCTAGCATAGTGGCTGAACCTGTTGCAATTGTAGCACCTTCCTTTTCTTCCTTCTTTGAATCCTTTCTTAGATACTTGACCTTGTCTCCTTGGACCAACATTATTCTTCCATTGGAGGGCTTATCTCTCTCCGTCATCCTTGTCTCCTCTTGAGTGCATCTAGCCAATAACTCATCGAAACCAGGTATCCTGTCATTGTTGAGAATAGTGGTGACAAATACATCGCAAGGTCTTGAAAGACCTCCAAGTGCAATGAGAGTGAGTTCCTGGTCAACAATAACTTCTCTACTAGATAGTAGATGATTCTTGATTTGAGTTATTCTCATGAAGTAGGATTGGATAGACTCCCCTTTATTCATTGTGATATCCTTCAACTTGTTTTTGAGAAAGAGGATTTGATTTGCATTGTTCACTTTGAACATCCCAACCAACTTATCATACATCTCCTTAGATGTTCCCAAATCAGAAATATAGGCAACCAAATGCTTTTGAATGGAGTCAATGACAATTTTCTTAGCTTTGACCTCACCTTTCTTATACTTTGTGTTAGCAGCAGTTGGTGCATTTGAAGGAGGCTCCACCATTTTTCCCTGCACATAGTCCTTTGCATCATGCTCTTCCAAAGTCAAGTCCAAAGTCATCTTCCATGCGTGATAGTCAGATTTGTCATTGAGCTTATCCTCAGTCTTCAAGTAAGACGTAGAAGCCATTGAGGCTTGTCCTTGACCAGCAAATCTCTCTAAATGATTGCTTTTCTCTCTCTTGCTTAGGCTTTGTCGTCACTTGGGCTCTGATACCATGTTAATTTTAGTTAACAATGGTATGTTCTATGGTTAGCACAATTACTTCAATGTCCTTTAACTAGTTCCAAATTAGTTTTCCAATAGAAATCATGTTAATCATAAATCACATTGACAGTAACTGTAGATAGAACATGAATAATAAATTGCAGAAGACAAGCCAAGACAAGAGGACACTAGACTTGGCGGATGTCAGGGAAAAACCCCAAGATTGGGAAAACCCTTTGATCAATTCTTCTTATTATTTTATCAAATGTTCAGTAGAGAGAGAGAGAGTACAAAAGTCAAAATTAACTTGCCAAATCACAGTCAAAACAACCCTGTCAAATTTGATATTTTCTGTAATTGTCAACAATCCTAACCAGAAAGTCAATGTTGGTTAAATCAACAACCAATAGTCCTCTTTGGAGCTTGGTCAAAGTTAGTCAAACTAGACCCTCTGAGGTGGTCAAAGTCAGCCCAAAACAATCCTGAAATTAGCAGTCAAATTTGGTCAAATTCTACACTTCAAGTTTGTGGTCAACATCAGTCAATGTGCCCATAATACCTCAGTTTTGTTGCTGCAAAAGCAGATCTCCGAAACCGAAAATCTAACCGAAAAATTGTAGTCAAATTATTAGTCAAAGTGCCTGGTCAATGCTGGTCAAACCTGCAACAAAAATCTGAAATACGGCCCTATAATTTTTCCTGAAATTCGTCCTTCTTGCCACACATGTGAGCGAAAAGATATTGCCAATAAGTTGTACGAACCAATCAGAGAAGGAGAGGGAGGATTGTGTGTGATGAGATGATCTTTAGGTCGATTTTGGTCCTCTCGAAAAGAGGAATTCAATGCAATCATCATCTTCATCAAATGAGCTATCCAATGTGGAATTTGGCCCTATTTGCCAATTTTAACAACATTACTTCCAGGAAAAATAAGCTTCATCAAGAAGCTATCAATGCGGGCATACTAAGCTCTTGGAGCTTGCTTCAAACCACAGAGGGATTTCTTCAGTCTACAAACATGAGTTTTTTGGTCATGTACTTCAAAAGCTTGTGGTTGTTCCACAAATACTTCTTCTTCGAGGAAGCCATGTAGGAAAATAGTCTTCACATCCATTTGGTGAAGGGACTATCCTTAGCTAGCGGCTAGAGCCACAATACATTGGATGGTTGTATAATGGGCAACAGGTGCAAAGATTTCATCATAGTCTATTACCTCTTTCTAAGAGAACCCTTTGGTCACAAATCTAGCTTTATATTTTTCAATACTGCCATCAACACCATGTTTAATTTTATACAGCGATTTAGAAGACACAACAGATTTACCTTGTGGTCTTGGAAACACTTCCCATACATCATTATGAATGATGGACTCATATTCTTCAACCATTGCATCTTTCCACACTTGAGCCTTCATAGCTTCTTCAAAAGTGCATGGTTCAACTTGAATGATGTTGCTCATGGCTACAACGTATCCTTGGAACCGACATGGTTTCTTGCTTTCTCTGAAGATTCCTCTGGGAGAAACATGTTTGTCAACATCTTGAAGGGCGTCACGAAGCCATAAAGGTCTCCTTCTAGCACATGGAGAAGGATCCAAGGAGTCCATGGGATCCATGTTTTCATCAACAAGATCAAGCTCAGGCTTGGGATCTTCTTGTGCATCCAAGGCATCATTTGGTCTTTCAACATTAGCAGGAGGAGGAGTGTCTATTGCTTTTCAAAGAGCTGCATCTTCGTCTAATGTTATATCTCTGCTAAACTCTATATTTTTTTTTTTACCAGGCACATATATTTTGTAAGCTTCAAAATTTTCACAATAACCAACAATCGTACCTTTCTTACCTTAAGCTTCCAGCTTGGTACTCTTTTCCTTTGACACATGAAAGGAGCCAGGGCAATCAAAGATCCTTAAGTGCCCATTTTGTTTTGGGTTATATGGTACGATGGTCTTTTTCTTGATTCCAACTTCCTTGCAGAAGACTTGAGCTCTTGTCCACTTTATGTGCACTCAAGTCATGGGATGGCTCGACATCTTCCTCAATCTCAGTACAAAGGACTTGGTTCTCACATTCATCAAATGTACTTGTCAATCCCTAAACAAGAGCAAGAGCAATAGTAGCAAAGTAAATAAACATAATGAAAGTATACTTGGCGATGAGGCATGTCTTTTCTAGATGTGAGATGGCTCCTTCATTATCCCTGCACTAGCTTCCTCTTGGAGTTTACTCTTCCTGCACTATTCTACAACGTCCTCTTGGAGTTTATTCTTCCTGCACTATTCTGCACCCTGATGATCTTTAGCATTTGCTTTTCTTGATTGCATCCTCATCATAGAATCATTCAAATACTCATGTAGGAAGAATAGTCCATGATCTATAAAGATCATCTAAACAAGAGTAGTGACACAAGGAAACAACATAAGACTTGAAAACACTTATTTTTTAATAGGGATTGAAGGACGCTATTAGCTCCCTCTTGATCCTGTTGAAATTTGTAACTAGTTTCGGTCTTCATAATATTTTATGTACTCTTGCTTTTATATATTTGAGGTAAAAGATAAAGAAAAAATATTATTATTTTATAGCATGGGTTTCATGCTCAAGTTTAAATTGTTCTAGGTCAAAGCACCCATTGCGTGCTTCTAGGTTTTTGTCATAGAGTCAAGAAGTCAAAAGAGTCATTGCCACATGTTTAGACCCTATTGGGCAGTTTGTAACAAGTCAAAAGAATTTATTTTGAGTTAAAAGTGTCAAAATACCCCTCCAAGACCAAGTCGACCTGACAGTGAAGAAGCGGGCCTCATTAGGGATATTCATCCTCCTTGAAAGCCTATATATAAGAAAACATTCTTCATTTGGAGCTAAGTTGCACAAAACGCTGAAACGTTTCAGAGTTTCCGAAACAAGTAAGTTTAGAAACGTCACCTCCCAAAAATAGAAACATCAGCTGAAACATCATATATGTGTGTGTGTAATATATATATATATATATATATATATAAGTGAATAACACATTATCTTGCACAATGTTGAAAATATCAGTATTGGCAAAATATCGACAAATATCGACAAGCATAAAAAATGCATAATATATTCATTTTTTCAGATTTTTAAACATATAAAGCAATAACAACATGAAATAAACACATTGGCACATAAGTATGAAGAAAGCACTGATATATATGATATCAAATAGAAATGATAGATCAAAGGTGATACCAGATCCTGTTGTTCCCTGATAATTCTCCATTCAAGGACTCAAATGTGGAGAACCAATACAAAATAACATCACATATATAAAAGTATCTCATCATCATGAGTTATATGTAGCATAACAAATAAAACTAGTAGATATCTATTTGAAATCACTGCCCTCTCCCCCTTTTACGGGAAAACATGATGGGCTGTTTGCCAGGCTTGCCCCTAGTAGTAGAAGGCCCTGACTTTGCCTCTGCACTTAATGTCAAATAATGAGTGCTAGGTATGGAGCTGTGCTCTCCTATATCTATAGCAGATGGTGTTGATGCTGATGCTCCTACAGTGTCCTCCTCCTCCTCCTCCTCCTGCTCCTCCTCTGAGTCCTCCTCCTCTTGCTGCCCCTGTTCTAATGGATCATCTGGCTCTAACCATGAAGGTGGCTCCTCCAAGATGGGCTCCTTAGACTCCACTCTCCACTGAGACAATAAATCAATATTGTCTAAGGAAATAACATCTGGATCAATTGGTGCTTCTATTTGCCTCACTCAAAGTTGGATGTTGTAATGCACATACACTAAATCATTGAGGCGTGCGAACTCCAACCTGTAAGAGTGTCAAAAAAACTAGTGAGTCTTGACTCTTGACTCTTGACACTTGAAGGTCATAAATTAAAAATTAAAAATTACAATAAGTGTAATTGCTCAACTGAATGCTGGAGCTCAAAGTTATACCTGTTGCACTTTTTTGTGTGTATTTTCTCAAATACACTCCAATTTCGTTGACACCCTGAAGAGCTACATGCTTGACTCAAGATTGTTATGGTCAATTTCTGCAAATTTGGTGCCCTTGTACCATAGCTTCGCCACCAAATATCAAATATCTACAACAAAATAAAAAAAAAAAATTTCAAAAACTTAAAACTTAATTAAACTTTCAAATAAAAGTTACATAATTGAATTAAAAAAAATAGAATTATAAGTAAGGAAGTTCTAAATTGAAAATTCTAATTTCTAATGAGTGATGACTTGTCACTTACGTGGCATGAAGAGGGTCCTTTCCCTAATAGCATCATCAAAGCCAAATAGGGCAACACAATCTCGATAATACTGTATCTCACAATTGATTTTGTTACGAAGCTCAGGATCAGGTACCATCCTATGAATACAGGAATGGAGCCCTTCCATCACCTCGCCATCAAAATCAAAGCCGCATTTGTATGAAAATGCGGGGTTGAGGAAGAGTGCTGCTGCATGAATGGGTCAATGAAGCATCCCTGTCCACCGACTATCAATCACATTCCATAACATCATATGCCTATCAAGGCCAGCAGAACCTTTGTCTGCATAATAAGAACGAATGACCTCCTTGGCCCTATCCATGGCCTCATACAGATAAGCCATTGCAGGCTTCTCCCTATTTACCAATCTGAGAACCTTTACTATAGGTTCACTAACTGAGCATGCTGCTTCTACTCCATGCCAAAACGTCTCAAAGTACACCATTTTTGCAATGGCTTTCCCATCCTGTCTCCTGTTGTATCTACAATTACACCAATCATCAGACACAAACATTTGCTTCAAATCGAAATGAGATCGAAGCAAACACTGAAGAGTAATAAAGTTTGTTGCAAAACGTGTGATGGCAGGACGCCGCAACTCCTTATTTCTAGTGAACTTTCTCATGAGGCTAAGAACAAAAGCATGGTTATAAATAAACTTGGGGATGCTCCTAGTCATATCAATTGCCTCCTTGATAAAGGAGAGTTTCCCCGTATCCTCAAGCAACAAATTGAGACAATGTGCTGCACACGGAGTCTAGAACAATGTGCGATGCCTCTCCATAAGCATCTTGCCGGCAGACACATAATTAGCTACATTGTCTGTTATGACTTGCACCACATTCTGCACACCAATCTCCGGAATGAACCATCTAACAACTCACATATCATTGCTGCATCTTTGATATGTTCTGATCCATCCACTGATTTAATAAACATGGTACCTTTAGGACAATGTACTAAGAAATTTAAAAGGGTCCTACCCTTCCTATCAGTCCAACCATCAGACATCACTGTGCATCCAGTAACTTCCCATGTTTTTTTCAACTCTGCCAATCTAGAGTTGATGTCCTGCTTTTTTGCTTGAAGAATTGGCCCCCGCAACTCCTCATATGTAGCACTTTTGTACCCTAGGCCCACAAAAGCAATAGCATCACACATTGGCTGCCAAAATGGATTGGTTTTGGTGATGCTGAGAGGTAAGTCGCTCCAGAAAAGACACCTCCCCATGACTCTATCTGCTTCTTGCTTCTCTTTTTTTTTAACAAGCGATTTTATGCCAGGTTGTGATCCATGTCCTGTTCGTGGAACAAAAAATGATGACCTCACACTAGCAGTAGCAGGTGATGGTGTGCCAGCTGTGGAGCCCCTCATCAAAATCAGGAGAAGATATCCTGAAAGATCTACCGGCACGTTCAACCTTGTTTCTTTCGGTCTCTTCCTTCTTTCTGTCTTTTTCATCAATTGCCTCAAGAGCTTTTTGTATAAGCTCTGGACTGGAAACTGTACAAATCCCAACATCATGTCCAGTGAGACTAGCCAGATGGTATTTTAGTCATGTAACCACTCTTGTCATCCTAGTCCCACACAATTTGCATGTAAGATATGCCCGATTTGTCCCACCATCAGGGCTCCCATACTTCCAAAATGGGTCCAAGGCTTTTGGTATATTTGAATTTTGTAGTGAGCTAATTCAAACCTAGGGCACCAAAAAAAAAATTGGAATTAATAAGTAATAACCACATCATTTTACAAAATAACATTATTTGCAATGTGAATAAATGACAATAAGAGGGTGTATTTGAAAGTTAAAAAAAAAATGGAGTTTTCTCTCCAAATATGGAGAAAATCCTTGCATTTGCTCATGGGCATGAAAATCATAGCAAATGGAAAAAAAACAAGCAAAATGATTGTAGGCAAATAGGCAAGCAAGAATAATCCTAAAACTATCAAAAAATTCATTAACATAGGGGTTTATTTGAACATACCTGTTAATGGAAGAAATGAAATTGTCTCACTGTTCTTCAAGCTTAGATCAACAAAATCTTCGTTGTTGGTGGAGATAATAGCTATTCAACACTCAAACCCTCCTTGGTAGCAAGCACATAGCTCTCCCCCTCCTTCTCCAACAATTAGAAATGAAAATGATTGAAAAAAAAAAAACAAAATTGGACTTTTATAGCTGCGGCGGCAATTTTTGCTGTCTCCCAGCAATATTTTGGGTCGTAGCGCGATATTTCCCCGGGATATCGCTGATATTTCGGAAATATCGCAATATTTTCGGGGAGACAAAATATCGCGATATTTTCTCGGCGATATCTCGTCTCCCCGAAAATATCGCGATATTTTCGAAAATCAGTGATATTTCAGCGATATTATATACATTGATCTTGCAAGAAAAAAGGGAATAAGACCCATAGATGACAATTTAAAATGAAAAATAAGTGTATATTAACACAAATAGAATGATTACATGATGGTTGAGTTTCGGTCGAGTTTCGGCCAAATTTCGGAGTTTTGGGTACAGGTACGGCTTGAAACGTCGAGTTCTTTGAAGTTTCGTGCAACATAGATTTGGAGTCTCAATCACTGATTCGATCACGAAAGCGAAGACAAGAAGTAAGAAGGCGAGCGAAGGTCTAGAAGAAATAAGGAAAGACAATTTTTCTTTTTCTTTCTCTATCTCTCACACGTGCAAAGGAGGCTAGGGTTTCTACAACTACAAGGACAAAATTTCTAAACTATAAAAGAAGGTATGAAATCTGAAGTAACAAAATAAAGTTGATCATCTGCAAGCCTTTGAAGAAGAAGCAACCCAAACAAAGGAAGGAGGAAGCCTAAAAGAGCCTTAATCACCCACACGTGTGAAGTTGTAGCTACTTGCAGGAAGGCCAAAGTTGCAGGATTGCAGTGAGGGCCGAAGTTTGTTGCTGGGGGTCTAAGTTGAGAATTTGGAAGAAATTTGACTTGGTGAAGAGAAGCACATCCTCAAGAAGGTTGACTTGGTCTTGGAAGGGTCTTGATCTTGGGTCTAAGGGTCTTGGAATTCGTCATTTGAAGTTTCTATATGAAGAGGAGATTTTTGTGGGTTTTCTTCTCTAGGAGAGCTTTTGGCCCTAACTTGTAGCCTACATCTTGTGTCTATTTGTTCTAATGATCTTCATGTGTTGGTAGCTGTTTGATGCTAATAACACTATAATAATAAGAGATGAATAAACTAATCATAAAGAAAAGTAAAAGAATATCACAAGCAGTTATCAAGTTAAAGAGAAATCACTTCAATCTAAGCCCTATTGATTTCTCAACAGATTTGGCCTCTATACATTACCACTATCCATCAGTGATATGTCATTGGCAGAAGAAATGCATCTTCTTGAACACCACTTGACAAACTCCATCATGATCCACTCTAATCTCAAACATTTCGAAAACCATCTCTCTCATGAGGTAATGCTTTATAGTGAAGATGAATGAACTTTCGGTGGCACAGTTTATATTGATAATTACTTATCATGAATCAATGCATGGATAGGTGTTCCATTGATTTTATAAAGATCTTCAAATCTTGATCCGAGAATGAAGGGATGTAATAATAATTATACATATTGACTTCATTGCCTACAATAATATTAGTTATAATCTATCTTTGATTGTTGTAAAAGAGGCTAGTTTAGAAAACTACCATTCCATCTTTTGAAAAATTCATGATTCTTACCTACAACCACTACTGTTAGTAAACTCTAATATCAAAATTACCAAAACCCATAAGATTATGACCTTTCTCATATAATGTGAAAGAGTCAAAATCCCCCTATTTTCAACATTCAATTTCTATGAATTATTCTTTCATAACCTTCTATGCGTTATACTCCTTTTCAAAACAACACTTTTTTGCATATGCATAAACAAAAGTAAAACTACTTTTTACTTTTGCATGCATCAACAAGTACCAAAACCACAACTATTAAACACATGCAACGCCTTAATTACTATCTACAAAATTACTATCATATTTTGGGATCCTTGAAATCTGGGAAGAACACTAGCAGTAAAATTTCAGCAGTAAAATTTCAGTAGTAAAATTTTAGTATTAAATTTCAGTAGAAAATGAAATACAAGTAGAAGGAACAAGTGATATTTTAATAGAAAATGGGTTGCAAATAGGGTGGACAACAAGAGATATTTCTGCAAAATGTGAGCTGCAAATGGAGTGGACAACAAGAGATATATTAGCAAAAAGTGAGCGACAAATAGAGTGGACAACAAGAGACATTTCAACAGAAAGAGAGCTGCAAATGACACTTGTCTTCACCAAAGCTTTGATACCATGTTGAAATTCTGATGTTCTATTCTGTAACAATCACTTATTACAAAACTTCTTTATGCTGCAATATTAAAAAGCAATCGTAGATAGAACATAAATCAAACGCACAATAGAAGACAACCAAGCATACAATGCGACACAAAGAATTTAGGTCCAATGACCGGGGAAAAATCCACAAGGGGAAAACCCAACCAAATTATTTTTCTATTAGAAATCAATTGTTCAGCAGAGATACAAAGTACAATGAGAGATCAAGAGAATGAGTAATTTCACCCAAATCTGAACAAGTTGTAGCATGAAGATCACTGTTAGCAACAACAGATGCACATGCTGAATCAACCTTCCCTTCAACTGAATCAACCCTGAAACACTGAAACACTGAATCAACCTTCCCTTCAACTAAATCAACACTAATACACTAAAACACTGAATCAACCATGGCTGAACAAGTTCTGCTCTTACTCTCCAAGTCACTCTCTCACAATCTTCTTCAACTCTCTCCAACTTTTTCTCAAGTTCAAATTCTTCTTTCACAATGCATATGTAGTGAAGGGAGAAAGAATGAGGCACACATATATAGGAGCAACAAATCCATGCCATAAAGGAGTAACTCGCATGCCAAGGAGAGTGTAACTCATTCTCATTTAGGAAATGTAACTCATGCCATTAAGGAGGTACACATGCCTTTGTAACTTATGCTTTTAAGGAGCGTGTAGCATATGCATTAAAGAGTGCATAAGAGGAATCTTTGATGATATGCTTTAAAGAGAGCGTAAGAGTGTAAGAACATTAATGCGAGTGCACAAGGAATATGCCATGCCAATAATGAGAGTATAAGAGAACATTATTGAGAGCCAAGATTGAGTGACTTGAATTTCTTTTTAATAATAATATCATAGTATCATAAGAATAATAACAATAATATTAATGATAATATTGTTGATTAAGTCGAAATTGAACTATTTGGATTGATTGATGATCAAAAGGGATTTTCCATCAACAATACTTGGTTACCAATTGATGCAAGGCGATTTACTATTTTTGGAAAGTCATACTTGAGATTTTATTTTTTAGAAATTCTATTTTTAGACATTCTATTTTTAGATTTTCTATTTTTAGAAATTCATCTCTGAGCTGCCAAGTTTTCAACAATTTTTTTTGTGTTGTTGTGGGCTCAAGTCCAACTGATCCCCCATCTTTCCAATGTGTTCATGAAACAGGATGGGTTGTTATAAATTCAATCTATGAACTGGAAATAAAAGCAATACAGTGAGACGACCTTATTTGTATTTTTGCTCTTGGCATCACATCGATTGGAGGTAGATTGCTTTTTCACCAATGATTTCAAGAAAGAAGTGTATACAGAGAAGAGGCTGGCGTGGATAAACAACACAAAGGGCTTGAAAGACTTGTTGAAACGTCACCATCCAGAGTTGGTAGAGAAATGGATGAAGTCATCGACTGTACTTTCTGTGTGGAATGCAACCTCGAAATCCAAGAACATCACACCTGTCTATCTTCGTCTTCTACATTAACAAATTGTAACCATGTTATTTTGTAGGTGTTACTGTGTCTCTACTTGATGTTATTATGATGTAGATCCGACCTAGTCTTTACATGTTTCTTTTTGTGTGTTTTACCTAAGCGCCATTTAGCATAGGCAATTTGTGGTGTTGCATTTTATTGCAAGTACTATTGTTGAATAAAGCAAATATATTGTCCCCTTTCTTGGAGACATTGTGAAAAGTTTGAGTGATTCAACGACTTAAAAAAAAAAAAACCAAATGATGCAGAACCACAAAGAACAGACCAACTATTGAATAGACTAATGAGATCCGTTGTGCTTTGGGAGTATTAGTTACAATTTGTTCTTAATAAGGTCAAGTTGGTGTGACCTGTCATGCCCTGAGAGCGTCATTATAGGTTATTTTATACGAGGTCAAGCTGTAGAATTGTTTGCTGAAGACATTCTGTACCCATAATGCTATCGTAGATACTGGTGAATATTGCGGAGGGTCGTGGATTCAACAGATGGTGTAGTTCCATAGGATGGTTCACTATTGAGATTGTCCTTTGGGAGGTCGAGAAGCATCAATTCTGCAAAGTGTGTCAACGTTGGTTGTGTTGGAAACACTTGGGGGGGGGGGGGAATAAGTATTTCTTAGCAATTAGCACTTCTAAATCTTTTTAGAGCATTAGTTAGTCTTCAATTATTATTAATGTTTATTCAGTAACAATAGTAAACAAATGAACAGAACAAGCACAAAAATTTTAAGTGGAAAACCCCTTCCGGGTCAAAAACCACCGAACGCTTTTCTAATAAATTCTTTAATCTTCAACCCCCACTGAAATGAACATTACAGCTTCTGAGAATTCTAGAAAAGCATTCTTCTCCAACTCCCATTGGAAGGACGCCCCAATGCCCTAGTTTCTTCAGTAGTCAACTGAATGGATGCCCCAACATCCTAGATCAACCTACCACCCTGAAGTGTTCACAAGCTCCAACTTGTAGGCGACTTCATGCACCTACCTAGCACCTCCTTGCCACCCTATAATGATCAAAAGTGAGACAAGAGTGTGGACTTTTGTACCAGGGACAATGATCCACGATACAATATGATTTACAATGATGTTCTTTTACTTGACCGAACACCCAATCACACGATGAACCCTGACATCATCCCAACAATGACTCCTATATCTCCCAACAACGCCTCTTCGACTCTAGGCAGATTGACTCTTTTACAATAATGACTCTTTTACAAATTTGCAATGATGACTCTTTTACAACATTGGCTTTTTGACAAGACCTGACACTTGACTTGACATTGCTTCTTGGATCACTTGTAGCCGTTGAGGTACTATTGTGCTTGCTTCAAGTAATGGTACTTTGGCATTGCATGTCCTTCTAGTATGTGTCCGAGTTGTTCTAAAGTGTCATCCTTCCTACACATGCATTAGTAAGCAAGACCCAAACAAATACAAAACAATATACTTACACTGTTCTGCAAAAACATATGTCAGAGATGATACTCAAAATTCAAATGCAAACACTAACTATACATACGTTGCTATAGCAGACTTAACCTTGACTATTGATGTGTGGTCCTTACTGTAGTGATCCTTGAATGCATACTTTTTCTTGCCTTCTAGGAGCTTGATATTGAACTTGTTGTATCTATGTAATTTCAGATCTCCAAGGTATGAAATTTCGTCTTGTGGTAGCCCTCTAAGTCCTCTTTCCAACCCCACATGTCTGATCGAGATTGGATTCTTCAAGAAAGAGTTATGCCCAATCTCCCACAATGACCTGATTATAGACTAGTTCAGTAGAGCGAACTTGTATGAAGTGCCACATGTCACTGTTTTGACCTTTGGCCCTGAAAACGATACCCAACAAACTACAGCCCATCCTCTTTTTGTCACTGTTTACAAAATTTGAATCTAATGCTCAATGACAAAGTTATGATGATTTTCCCGAGGTAACCTATTTGACATGGAATTCAGGAGCCTTCAAAAACCCTAACTTCTTCAGATCATATGTCCAGAAATATAGCGAATCAAGATCTGAAATTTGGTCATAAGGTTCATCAAGATTTTGGATCAAATGGGTTTTAATTTAAGCTTTCGAAGCTTTGTAGAAAAAAGTTATAGCGAAAAAGCCACGATGCCCTGTTTGAAGCAACGAAATCCTAGAATCCAAGGCTCTAAACTTGCTTCAAAACAAACCTTCAAACTTGATCATAATTTTGTGCCCTAACCAGACCTCAACGAAACCTTAAACTCCCTGCAACAAATCTTGTGTTAGAAGCTCATGAGGGCTGAAAAGTTACAGAGGTCTTCTCACAAGATAGTTTGTTGAAATGTGCTTGCTAGAGGAGGATATGATGGTGACCATTTATAGAAATGTCTTGAGTTGAGAGGGTCCTCAACAAGTGAATGTTGGAGGGATTTTCGGAGCATAAAACATTATTAATTATTGACTATTCAATGACCACAACCAATGTTAACATCCATGCCACAACCCCATGGGGTTTTAGCCCACTAACTGGGGTTACTAACTTCAAGCACGAATAACTCTCATATTAGAATAATACTATTTTAGTTTAATGCTCATTCTTGTAGCTGTTGCTATTTTTATTCTTTTAGCAGTTTCTTAGATGAAACTGATTCTTTACATAGAAACTGGATGTTTCTATCTTTGTAAATATCTCTGTATTATTATTGAGTATTGTTGCTCAGTCAATTAATGAATTCATTTTGGAAATCCATATGCGTGTTTCGCATTGTTTTATGGTATCAGAGCCAGAAAAAGAGATTTATTGAGAAGTTTATTCTCTCTGCATTTTAATCTCTTGAATTCTTTCTGTCATTCCTTTTTAAGGTCGAGCCCTCTGTAAGCCAGATAGCCTTCACTGGGTCTTCGCTTCGGCTCTACACACTGTGATAAAAGCTTACAGTCGTCTATCTCGATACAGAAGGGGATCATTCGAAAGAATTCTTCAGCTGGTTTAATTTTTTTTTGGGCTGCAATCTGTGTAGCTCCACTTTCGTTTCGCTGGTATCGATGTTAGAATCGATTCAATTTGCCATCGAAATTTTTTTGTTTTGAAGCTGCGGATTAAGTTGTGGACGCACAATTCAAGATCGCTGAGATCGTGGCACTGTTTCTCTCAGTCTTCAAATTATTTTTTGCACACAGTGGAGCTCTTGTTTTCGTAGTACTCCTCTCAGTCATCAAAGCGTATTTGGAACTGTGTTTATATAAGGCGAAGGAGACGTGCATTTACGAGGCCTGTCCAGACTCGCTGCCGCGATCGAATCAAATCTTCCTCCGCCAAGGGTTCACGACTGCAGAGTTGTTTTTGTTTTTCCCTTCGCCACGGGCTCACGACTGCAGACGCGTTTGCAAGTGAATGATTACTCGAAAATTCTCTGGCGTGGTTCGAACAACGGAACGATAGTTATAAACTGTTACCCGTGAATTTTTTTTGTGCCTCCACGTCACAGTAACAGCGGATCGCTATATATGACAGTGAATGATTACCCGAAATTTTCTGGCGTAGTTCGAACAATGGACCGATAGTTATGAACTGTTACCCGTGAATTTTTTTTTGTGTACCTCCACGTCACGGTAACAGCGGATCGCTATATACGCCTCCAAGAACGTATATACCAGCGGATTGATATATGTGAACATATATTCCAGAATCATCCGCGTGAAAACATCATCAGGGACTGCGTATACTTGCTTCTAGTTTCTCTATGCCAAAAGTCCACAAAGCCGCCACAAAATCCGTAGATATCAAGGTTAGTGATATTTCACAGTGGTTTAGTTATTTGCTGAGTCATTCTCATTCACCCAGATCAGTTTCCAGCAGTAAGAAAGCAAGAGATCAGGTTTTCAGACATCTGGGTATTTAGTCGAGCCTCGTTCCCAGATTTTTTATGGTACATAGTCACATTTCTTTATAGTGCTGTGGACTTTCAGAATTTTTTTTTCCAGTGGTTATCCTAAGTAAAACTGTGCTTCTGAAGTTCGATCCTGTGTGGTAGAAGCAGCATTTGGTATTTCTTCCTCAAAGAGCAAATTTCGGATTATTTTTTTTATATATACCAGCATCTATCAGATTCTGTTCAAATCAGTCAGATCTCATTATTATTTTCTTGGGAAACAAACAGATTGCTTCACTAACCAATCTAATGCTGGAAGGTAGCCAACGCTTCAATGGCACAAACTATAACATCTGGAAACAGAGAATGTTAACCATTTTTGAATATAGGCGTCTTGACCAACTCGTTCTTAACAAAGAGCTCCGTCCTGGTACAGCTGGCACCGATCAAGATAAATTTGATGATCGAAATCGAGAGGCAGTTATGCTCCTCAAGCTCTCTGTCGCTGATGATCAGTTACCACAGATTCCCTCTGACAAGATAGCTGCTGAGATCTGGCAACAGTTGAAGGAACTACACGAGACATCCGACAAGAGCAAAGCTTTCTTTCTCAAAAATCAGTTGTTCTCCATCATGATGGACGAACATATGTCTTTACAGGAACATCTAAACAAGATTAAAGACATTCGAGATCAGCTCGAAGCCATTGGTTGCACCATGGAGGAAGAAGATATGGTAGTCATCACTCTGAAAAGTCTACCACAATCTTATGAGCACTTCATCGAAACACTAAACATTATTGCCACTAATGTTGATCTAAAGTTTCCGGAGTTATGCACCAAACTCATGCAGGAGGATTGATGGAAACAACAGTTTGGTAGTGGTGCAGCATCAACATCCTCAGAAAATGATTTTGCTGCCAAATATCAGTCATCTCAGTCCTTTCAGCAGAAAGGTTCTTCTCAGTCTTTTGATTCTGCTAGGAAGAAAAATGTGCAGTGTAATTACTGCCACAAGTTCGGCCACATGAAGAAAGATTGCCGACAGAGAATTGCTTCTAAATAGAAGAAACAGGGAGGGCTTCATCAGACAACAAATGTTGCAGAACATTCCGAGCAGACAGATTCTGCCTTTTATGCTTTTATGGCTAAAAGGTCTTCAGATCATATTCCATCATCTGCCTGGTACATTGACTCTGGTGCATCACGCCATTTTTCTCACAGGTGTGACTGGTTTATTGACTTCTCATCTTTTAGTGATTCAATGGTATTTGGCGGAGGTGAAAAATACACAGTAGATGGCAAAGGTACAGTTCAAATCCAGTCTGGTGGACGCACATTTATCTTCCCGAATGTGTACTATGTTCCTGGGATGGAAATTAATCTGCTGTCCGTCAGTCAGATTATGAGGAACTCTCCTCAACTTGATATAGTATTCAGTGCGCACAAATGCTCTATTATCGACAGGGAGACTGGTCTTACAGTTGCTGTTGGCTTAGAAGATCATGGTTTATACAGGCTTATTGACACTGGTGATTTTCCAGAAGTAGCTCTAGCAGCTCGTATTTCTCCCATCAACACTCTATGGCATCAGCGATATGGGCACCTCAACATGCAGTATCTTTCTTAGCTTTCTCGGGACGGACTTGTGTCAGGATTACCTGACATTCAGACTCAACAGTTGGGCGTATGCGACGCTTGTCAATCTGGCAAACAACATCGTTCTTCATTCACGAATGGAGAATCTTGGCGCGCATCTAAGGTACTCCAGTTAATTCATGTTGATACTTGTGGTCCTATGAATACATCTTCTATCACTGCTTGCAAATATTTTTTGCTTATTGTCGATGATTTCAGTAGAAAGATGTGGGTATATTTTCTCAAATATAAATCTGATTCATTTAGTATCTTTCAGAAGTTTAAAACCTTAGTTGAAAAAGAGTCTGGCTGTAATATCATGACTCTTAGGATAGATAACGGGGGGGAATTTTTCTCTTCTGCTTTTTTTAACTTCTGTGCTACTCATGGCATAAAACGCCAGTTCACTACTCCATACACTCCTCAGCAGAACAGTGTTGTTGAATGCCGCAACCGCACGGTTGTTGAAATGGCTCGCTCCATGTTACAACACAAGAATATTCCAAACAAATTTTGGGCTAAGCAGTCTTTACTGCTATTTATCTTCTTAACCGATCACCTACTCAAGCTGTTAAAGGGAAGACTCCCGAAGAGGTTTGGTCTGGTCGTAAGCCGAAGATCAGTCACCTCAAATTTTTTGGCTCAATTGCATATGTTTAGATTCCAGCTGCTAAGCGCTCTAAGTTGGACTCCAAAAGCTAGAAACTCATGATGACAAGGTACAGTGATCATCACAAGGCTTACAGACTAATAGATATAGCCACTGGTCGTCTTAGCTTCAGTCGGGATGTGGTATTTGATGAAGACAAAAGCTTCTTTCAGTCTTCATCTTCTGCGCAGTTGTCTAAGGATCAGCCACACAGTGTTCTTCTTCCAGTAAGTCCACTTGATGGGAGGGATGATGCAACATCAGTGTTTGATAATACATTACCTGAACTTCCTCTGGAGAATAACCCTTCTCTTGCTGCTCCTATTGTTTCTGAACCTTCTCCATCCCCTCCTGATATTGGTTCCTCTTCTTCTCGGCCAAAATGGTGGACTAAAACCATTGGTGATCTCAGGGATGATGAACTCCTTGAAGGACGAACTTCTAGACATAAGAGCAATTAACAGTCTACAGTCAACTTTGCTCTTATGGCTAATCTACACAATATCTTTGAGCCTTAAACTTATTCAGAGGCTAAGGGTATATCTGAGTGGGAACAGGCTATGGAAGCTGAATTCCAAAGTCTTTAGAAAAATCACACATGGACCCTTTTTGATCTTCCTGAAGAAAAAAACCTATTAGCTGCAAATGGGTATATAAAGTGAAATACAAAGCCAATGGAACTGTAGACAAGTATAAAGCTCGTCTTGTGGCTCGAGGATTCTCACAGAAGGAAGGCATTGACTATGAGGAGACTTTTGCTCCTACAACAAAAATGAGTACCATACGGCTTGTCCTTGCCCTAACAGCTCAGTTTAAATGGAAAGTTCATCAGATGGATGTAAAAAGTGCTTTCCTAAATGGTGACTTACAGGAAGAAGTCTACATGACACAACCTCCAGGATTTAAGATTGCCGATCAAGAACAGAAAGTATGTAGATTAGCTAAAGCTCTCTATGGATTGAAACAAGCTCCTCGGGCTTGGTACATGAAAATTGATCAGTACCTGACAGATCATGGTTTTCAGCGGAGCCCATGTGATGCAAATCTGTATATCAAGCATACTGGTGATGATATCTTGTTTGTGGTTGTCTATGTAGATGACCTTATCATCACTGGCAGCTCTGCACATTTGATCCATGGGATCAAACAAGACTTATGCAGAACCTTTGATATGACAGACTTGGGACTTCTTCACTACTGTCTGGGGGTTGAAGTTTGGCAAACTGAGAATCACATCTTTCTCTCTCAGTCCAAGTACGCCAAAAATCTTGTGGACAGGTTCAGAATGCAGGATTGCATACCAGCCACGACTCCTATGGAACCAGGGCTCAAACTCTTAGCTCAGTCATCCTCCTTTCCTGTGGATGAAACTTTATTCAGGCAATTAGTAGGCAGTCTCATCTACCTTACTGCCACCAGACCCGACATCAGTTTTGCAGTGAGCTACATTTCCCGCTTCATGTCTGGTCCTAAAGCTGATCATTGGATAGCAGCCAAGCGTGTTCTACGATATGTGCGTGGCACTTCTGATTATGGACTCCTATACGCTCGCAGTTCCGATCCTATACTCAGTGGTTACACAGATTCTGACTGGGCCGGTTCGGTTGATGATCGTAAATCTACTGCTGGGTATGTGTTTAGTCTAGGATTTGGTGCTATCACCTGGACTAGTAAGAAGCAACAATCCGTGGCTCTCTCTTCAACCGAAGCAGAGTATCGAGGAGCAGTTAAGGCATCCTGTGAGGCGGTTTGGCTTCGACGTATGCTTACAGATATGCATGCTTCCTAGATAGGACCTACTTCCTTGTTTTGTGATAATCAGGGAGTGCTCAACTTGCCAAAAATCCCGTCTTTCATGAACGAACAAAACATGTGGAAACTCATTGCCACTACATTCGCCAGCTTGTTGAAGACGGATCCGTTCAGTTGAGATATGTTCCCACAACAGAGCAGCCTGCAAACATCTTCACCAAGCCTCTTGGTCCTGATAAGTTTGTAAAATTCAGGGGGTCTATTGGTGTTGTAAATAGATTGAGCATTAAGGGAGGGTATTAGAATAATACTATTTTAGTTTAATGCTCATTCTTGTAGCTGTTGCTATTTTTATACTTTTAGCAGTTTCTTAGATCAAACTGATTCTTTACATAGAAACTGGATGTTTCTATCTTTGTAAATATCTCTGTATTATTATTGAGTATTGTTGCTTAATCAATTAATGAATTCATTTTTGAAATCCATATGCGTGTTTCGCACTGTTTTATCACAAACCGTGAAGAACTACGTGTCGTGCCATATATCAATGGAAACATCTCGATGAGTAGAATCCATCTAGAAGATCCTTGACTCAGAATAGGACGAGTTTACAAGTCAAAATGCCCATCCGGGGTAGCCCCTGGTGCTGCTTGGGTTGACATCAATGACAACCACTGATCAACAAGTTGGAAGTGATTATATTTTAAATGGATCAAGTGGAAAGATCGAAAGTGTGGTGAAGAAAAGAGAAAAAATCGTGAGATTTTCAGAGCGGATGTAAGTGCTAGTGATGACCATATCAAACAAATGTGACAGAGATTCATATTGTTGTTGTAATGTGTGTTCAATATTTGTTACATGTAAGCATTAAGGGAGGGTATTGGAAGTAATGCTTCCATGTGTGTCATGTGATTTATAGGTTTTGATTATGAGTTCTGAGGCATTATTCTAGAAGTAGTTATTTTCCTATGTGTTTGAGTTGTCTCTGAGTCATAGATCCTCCTTTTTTGGACCTTATCATCTAGAAGTTGGTGATCTACAACAATTTATGTAATTTGTTATGTGCTCAATGTTGAAATTTGGTACTGGAGGACAGGTGGTTCCCTAAAGCTCTGATCTTTGGCCTAGGGAAAAGTGTCCAAAAGAATTTAATTTTTCTCCTAAAGTAACTTTATAATTTTTATAAAGTTAAATCTAATTTAAAAGTGACTTTAAGTGATAAAGTTACTAAAGTCTAATTTTAAAGTGACTTCAATAAAGTTAATGTAAAATTAGAAAGGAAAAGTGACTTTGGAAATAAATGACTAAGTGGGTCTTTATTAAAGTGGGGTGATTTAAAAAATAGAGAGTGAGATTTAAATGAGCATTCATTTTCAGCGCTAAATCTCAATCTATTTCAGCCATTGGATTTAGAGGTTACCCAAAAGTCACTTAGGATTAGATTAAAGGAGGAAAATGAGGCAAAAGGTCATTCATTCTTTCATGAGTAGATTGAGAGAAGGAGAGCAAGAGAGCAAGGGAGATTTCCGGACAAGGAGGAGAAAGAGACAACAACTTGGCACACATTCTAAGGCAGCAGTGGAGCAGATTTGTACAGCTGATTCAGCACACAGTGAAAGGTTGATTTTAGCACGATTTTCTAGAAATCTGTACAGCTGGTTTGCATAGAAATCAAGGAGTGGTTTGCAAGAAATCGAGGAGCAGTTTGCTGTTTTTTCTACATGCAAATTGAGGTCTGTACAATGCATATATTGCAGTCCGTACAATGCATTTAATGCAAGCCGTACAACAACATTTAAGGCTGAAAGTGGGCACGAAAATCGAGGAGGCCGTACAACATTTATTGCTGTCTTGTTTGCTGTAATTTCCAGTTTGCTGTGAGGCACGAGAAAAGAGATAAATTGTGAATTTTCTTGCTGATTTTTTGCTGAATATTTCTCACTGTAAAAAAGCCCTTTTCAGAAATAAAGAAGAGCTCTCGAACTGGTTTTCCCCAAGAGTTGTAGGGGGTTTTTCCAAGGTCACATTGACCAAAAATCACTGTGTTCAAATGTGTTAAATGACTATTTGTACCTGCTGATTTTTTTATTTATGTATTTTCCAGCACTGTAAAATTTTCAGAATTTGTGTTTTTAGCAAAAATTTATTTTTTCAGTTGTTGAATGTATGGATATGGGAAAGGGCATTTAACTGTATGGGAGAAATAAGGTGACACTGAAAACCAGGGTGGGAAATGAGAAATTTCTACATGGTATCAGAGGTTGAGTGCTAAAGTGCAGTTTGGGACAAGGAGGAAAATTACAGCTTGCTGATTTTTCACACTGAAAATTCCAGCAAGCTAATTTTTCACAAACAACAGTTTTATCTTTACTACAGCAGTGCTATTTTTCAGTTTTAGGACAACATGGTGTCATTGGGATTGAGGGTGGAGGATAGGCTGGATGGGCATACAAATTAC
Organism: Pinus taeda; assembly: GCA_000404065.3. Lineage (NCBI taxonomy): Eukaryota > Viridiplantae > Streptophyta > Pinopsida > Pinales > Pinaceae > Pinus > Pinus taeda. The sequence goes on along the minus strand of APFE031742330.1, from coordinate 172,002 downwards.
AACGTTTGGAAGGAGAGAATGCAGAGTATCTTTGAGGACGCAGAAGTCTGGGATATCATGGTGCATACCACACAGAACCCTGTTGTTGTGCCTACTGATGCTACTCAGTTGGCTGAGGATAATAAAAAGAACAACAAGGGTAAGAGGCTGATTCTAGACGGAGTCAAAGACCATTGCATTCCTCATGTGAGAGGAAAGAGCAATGCCTATGAGATGTAAACAACATTGTCCAATCTTTACCAGAGTACCAATGAGAACCGGAAAATGGTTCTGAAGGAGAAGCTGAAGAACATTAAGATGGGTAATGATAGTGCAACTGGATATCTCACAAAGATTACTAATGTGAGAGATGAGTTGGCAGCAATTGGAGAGGCCATTCCATCCACTGAGTTGGTGCGGATTGCAGTGATTGGCCTCCCCTGTTCATGGATGAACATTGCTGATGGGGTTTGTGCACGTGAGACCCTTCCCACATGGGAGAGATTTTGGGATGATTGCATTCAGACAGAGATCAGGAAAGGTCAGCTTGTGACAGCCAAGCCAGTTGAACAGGATGAGGGTGTAGCACTGTCGGCAGGAGGCAAGAAAGGCAAAGGGAAGAAGCAGGCTTCCACAAGCAATGGTGGGGGCAAAGACAAAGGTAAAGGTAAACAGGGTAACACACAGAAGGACTATTCTAAGGTGAAGTGTTGTAATTGTCAAAAGATGGGACACTATGCAGTTGTGTGTCCGGAGAAGAAGAAGAAGAAGGGGAAGAATCAGAGCATGGCAGCTTCAGCAAAGGATGAGGACTTTGCAGTTCGTTTTGACTGGGAGTTTGGGTTCATTGCGTATGAGTCCTCTAGTGCAGGATCACCTGCCACACAGGTTCAGAGGGAGCATGCTTTTCCTTCGATTAGCAGAGCATCTTCAGGTATCTGGTATGTGGATAGTGGGGCTTCACGTCACATGACAAGAGTTCGTGAGTACTTCTCTAAACTTTCAGAGAGTGGCACTGATATAGAGGTAGTACTCAGTGATGACAGAGTTGTTAGAGTAGTCGGGGTGGGTACACTGACATTTCAGAGGGAGTCCAAACCTCCCTTGAAGGTGACAGATGTTCTTTATGTGCTAGGGATGAGGAAGAACCTCATATCCGTCTTAGCTTTGGAGGACAAAGGGTATGAGGTACTGTTCAGGGGAGGACATGTGTTGATGTATCCCAGGGCACTCTAGCTGATTTAGCTAGAGTGATAGGTGTACACCATGCAAAGGTGTACAAGTTTGCATTCCAGTCCCTTGTGGCATTGAGTAGTAGTACCGACAACAGAGCTAGCAGTTCTGAGCTATGTGAGATTTGGCACCGTAGGATGGGACATGTGTATCATGGAGCCTTGAGGACATTGCGGGAGATCACTACAGGTGTTCCAGATTTCAGTACTGATCACTTTGATACTTGCAGAGGATGTGCGATGGGCAAGTTTGCCAAATCCCCTTTTCCCAGCAGTGACAGCAGAGCGACTGGAATACTTGATTTGATTCATTCTGATGTGAGCGGTCGGATGTCTCATGTTTCCTTGAGTGGATATGAGTACTATGTTTTATTCATTGATGATCACTCCAGGAGGACCTGGATTTATTTCTTGAAGACCAAGAGTGAGTTCTTCAAGCGGTTTCAGGAGTTTAGAGCTCTTGTGGAGACACAGACAGGTTGGAAGATCAAGTCCCTGAGGTCGGACAATGGGGGAGAGTACACCCTTGGAGAGTTTGTTGATTATTGTGCGAAGGCAAGCATTAGGAGGGAGTTCACTGTTCCTTACAACCCCCAGCAGAACGGGGTTGCGGAGAGGAAGAACAGATCCATCGTAGGGGTTGCCAAAGCCATGTTACATGATTAGGGGTTGCCATTGTTCTTGTGGGCAGAGGCCTGCAACACAGTTGTTTACTTGCAGAACATGAGTCCGCATCGTGCCTTGGGGCACATGACTTCGGAGGAGGCTTTCTCTGGGAAGAAGCCTGATATTGGTCATCTTCGTGTCTCTGGATGCATTACATACTCCGACATACCCAAGGAGAAGAGGACCAAACTAGAGGCCACTGCAGAGAAGGGTATCTTTGTGGGCTACAGTGAGACCTCAAAGGCATTTCGGATTTACATTCCTGCACAGAGGAGAGTTGTTATTAGGCGGGATGTGAAGTTCGAGGAGCTGTGAAGCTTGAGTACATTCCCACTGATGAGCAGGTTGCAGATATTCTTACCAAAGCCTTACAACGGGGCAAGCATGTCTACTTCAGAGACAAGATGGGTGTGGTGAGGAACACCTTCCTCGGTAAGAGGGAGTGTTGAAATTTGGTAATGGAGGACAGGTGGTTACCTAAGGCTTTGATCTTTGGCTTAGGGAAAAGTGTCCAAAAGAATTTAATTTTTCTCCTAAAGTGACTTTATAATTTTTATAAAGTTTAATTTAATTTAAAAGTGACTTTAAGTGATAAAGTTACTAAAGTCTAATTTTAAAGTGACTTTAATAAAGTCAATGTAAAATTAGAAAGGAAAAGTGACTTTGGAGATAAATGACTAAGTGGGTCTTTATTAAAGTGGGGTGAATTAAAAAATAGAAAGTGAGATTTAAATGAGCATTTAATCTCAGCCCTAAATCTCAATCTATTTCAGCCATTGGATTTAGGGATCACCCAAAAGTCACTTAGGGTTAGATTAAAGGAGGAAAAGGTCATTCATTCTTTTATGAGCAGATTGAGAGAAGGAGAGCAAGAAAGAAAGAGAGATTGCTCGATAGGGAGGAGAAGGAGGCAGCAGCTTGGCACACATTCCAAGGTAGCACTTTAGCAAATCCGTACAGCTGAGTTAGCACACAACAAAAGGCAATATTTGGGCACAGTTTTCAAGGAGGCCGTACAACAGATTTTGAGGAGGCCGTACAACAATATTGCTGTTCTGTTTTGTTGGTTGCAAGTTTTCCAGTTGGCTGTGAGGCACGGAAAACGAGATAAGTTGTAAAAGTTTGCTTGCTGATTTTTTTTGCTGAATATTTCTCACTGTAAAAAGCATTTTCAGAAATAAAAAAGAGCTCTCCAACTAGTTTTCCCCAAGAGTTGTAGGGGGTTTTTCCAAGGTCACCTTGACCAAAAATCACTGTGTTTAAATGTGTTAAATGGCTGTTTGTACCTGCTGGTTTTTTATTTCTGCATTTTCCAGCATTCTGTAAAATTTCCAGAATTTGTGTTTTCAGAAAAATTTATTTTTCAGTTGTTGAATGTATGGATATGGGAAAGGGCATTTAACTATTTTGGAGAAATAAGGTGAAACTGAAAACCGGGGTGGGAAATGAGAAATTTTTACAAAGATTGATATTTGATTTTTAGCTAGTACACCCAACATATTATGGTATAATAATAAGGCCACACAAATTAGAATACATGTGTTAGTCCATTTTTTCTACATGCTCTAAAAGAGGAATCATGAAATAATTGTTTGCTATGCTTCCTGTGAAACATCCATGAAAATAAAAGGCTACAAATTAGGATCAATGTGAGATACATTTCATTAACCAAATGTACATATTAATACACATTGTCCTGACCCTTGCTTTCATATTCCAAGGGATCTCCTAGAATTTTATGACTGGTGGCCTTCACTTGAGGCTTTTCACCTTCCATTCAAGTGAATGAGCCAAGTTTGCATAACCCAAAAGGATTATGCTTCCAACCTTCCCCCCTCCTTAATCCAAAGGGGTGTATATGAGTCTAAGAAGAGACCTAAAATACAAAAGTAGATGCTAGCCAATGATTGGATGTGCTCTTTAAAATAGTGGTTTAAGGAATACTACAAATCAAATGAGGTAGTAGAACCCAAAGTTTTCTACTGGTGGTGGTTTAACACTGACCACCAACTCTAGAACTAGGCTTGAAGCAGTTCTTGGAATAATTCTGAATCTGGCTAGAATTTGAAGTCTCCTGCAAAGTGGAAGTGCTCCTTAATGATGGCTTAAAGATGACCACAAACTAATGAGATGTGGAGTATAAGTTGAAGCCTTCTACAGGTGGTGGTTTAAGGCAAGCCACCAACCAAAACATGCTTCATGGAACACGAGTCTGTATTTGGCTACAACTCTAACTCAGACACTAACTTACTCTAGCTCTAGGCTTTAGCAGTTGGTTTTGGTTCAAGTTGTGGCTCAGGCTCAATTGATATATCTTTGAGGTTGTAGCTAACTATCAATTTCCCCCTATTAGATACAAGGTGAGAAGATGAAGATATATCTACTGCAAGATGTGTCATACTTGAGACTAAACTCTAAGGTATGACTGATAAATCTTCTTGGTTATTGAAGACCGTTGCCAAGAAGTGATCCATTAAAGGTGAATCTTCGCTCTTGTAGGAGTCTTGTGTCTGAAACATTTTTCTGAATGATGATTATGTTTTCCACAATGCCCACACGAGCAAAGATCAAACATTGATCTTTTACATGGGCATCTAATCACAATGTTGGAATTTCACAATATGAAGTGGTTGTGGAAGAGGATGTGGAGTAGGTGAAGATGAATTGTCCTAAATAAATCCAACACTTTGAAACTTGATGGGTTTGGAGTAGTCTGAAATATTAAAGGACACTTATTTTTCATATCCTAGACTAGTTTTGTGTCTGTTGTTAATAATTTCTTCCCAAGGTCTGATGATGGGCTTGGGAAGTGCAAGTGAAAATTAATCATCATTAAAATTTTCTCCTGAATTGGCCTTACTTATTTGATCAAGTGCTGGCTGTTGATGGGAATCATCCTCAAACTCAAAAAGGAAGTTATTTCAAACAAACACGAGTTCATAATGGTGATTTCTCTATTGTAGTTCATCTTGTTGGAGCTGAGATTCAAGCTCAAGAAACTCAATCTTCCCATGTGCATCTTGTAAACATGTTTGAACATTAGTGAGGATGGCTTTGCTGATTTTGAATATATCATGAACAATAGAGTTAGTAACCTTGATACCCTGTTAATTCTTGCTATTTTCTCAACAACTCAAGTAAATGAAGGTTGCTTTAACCGACTGAGAATGTAATATTATAAGGCCTCTCTTTGGGCAAAAGCTTCCCACAACAAATTTAATACAAAAGCAGAGTAAGCAAGCTAAGATACATGCATCCAAGCAAGCCACTAATAGAGATGTGGTTGTTAGAGTAGTTTGACAAAAGAGAGATGTACAACAATGGAAATAGGAATTTCCAACTAGTACAAGTAAAAATAAGTTCTATGGCCAAAGCGAAGCTTAATCATCCGTGTTCAATGTAATTGTTGAAGAAAACAAAAGAAGCAAATGTGTAACATTCAAAAAAATAAATTTTCGTAATCTCATGTTAATAAAACTTGACCTTAAACAATCCAATATCCTTTATAAAGTGCAATTTATAATTTGCAACTCTTGTATAAGACAGAGGAACAATCCATGATTGAAATTTAGGGCAACCAATTTTATTGAAACCTAGTCAAAACCCAAACATTTTTGCAAGAAAGAAGTCTCATAATAGAACCAAGAATCCTCAAAAATAGAACCAACCCTCAATGGAGTCCATGCATTAACCATGTCAAAATTGCACCTTAATTGCTGTTGCGAAATAGTTGAGATAACCGAATTGTATCGCTACACATTATCGTACAACTCAAACCGTATCCATGTTCAACATGAGAGTGTGGTTGTGAAATGCATACTACGTTGTTTATAGAATCCTGAGCACTTAGTATCTTACCTCGAGTTTTCGAAGGCCCTCACCGTATGAAACCACACATAATAGTGACTACAAATTCCCCATGTTATGACACACAGTGGAAGTCCAAGATTCAACAAATGGACACCGTCTGTCAGAAGCTTGCTTCCATTGCAGACAATTCTACTAACATGGTATTTTTTATAGTCTGCATTTTTTTGAGAAGCCCCAAGGCCCTTTAGTTCTGCATTTTTTTTGGATTGATGTAGGGCCTTTGAAGATATTCTTGATGGCCACGGTTCAGTTGCTTGAACTGGACCTTTTACATGTTATCAGAAGTTGGAGTTGTGGCAATATCAAATCAATTTTTAATAAACGATATTATTTGCATCTCAAGGGATTTGATGCCTGTGGGGGTTTGGTAGATCTGCTAATATACGCTCCAATACAAACACTTGAAGTTGGCACATTTCCAAAAGACAATATTCTTAATCAAGCAAATTTATTATTGTATTTTTTGAAAAATATTACTCAGTCAAAAGTAAAAAAGCGTTGTCCACCAAGGCCATAATTTTTCCTAGATGACAAATTTCTTACCCAAATCCAGCAATAAGATTTTCAAATTTATTATTGTATTTTTTGAAAAATATTACTCAGTCAAAATTGATAAGCATTGTCCACCGAGGCCACAATTTCACCTTGATGGCAAATTTCTTACTGGAATCCAGTAAGAAAATTTTCACAAACTCTGATTGCTGAGTGTTAGAATCGTTATTGTGTTTGTTTGTTTTTTTTTTCCTAAATGGTGGAAATGGATTCAATACCATCAAGAACCCATGAGCACCCAACATCATGAAACTTGACAGTGGTAACTCAGATTTCCAAAAACTTCCATCGAACTTTATCAAAATCAAGCTAAAATTTCCATAATTTTCTATGTGAAATTGTGGCCTCGTTAAACTACTGCAATTGATAAACATGAACCCTTCATCTTAAGCATATAGTAATCGTTCCACCACCCATGCAAGACCATCTAAATACATTCTATGTTGGCATAAGTAGCATATGTGGGTCATGGACCAGCCACGACATTGTTTTATATATATATATATATTATATATATATATATATATGATGTAAAACTATGATAATAATAAATAATGATTAATTAGTAACTAGTTAATGAAAATGTATGCCCCTAAGGACATAATCGTTGGTGAAAAGGCACCTTGTATATAAGGAGGCTCTCACCCTAATTGTAATCATTTCATATCTCATCAATTTTTATATAGTATTTAATATACAATTACTATCTTATTATGGATGTTTACAGCTTCCAAGTCTTTTGAAGATTACTTCGTTGCATATACGAACCTTGTTTGTTACATTGGAATCAAAGCAATCCTCTTAGTATACGAACCTTGTTCGTTACATTGGTATCAGAGCCACTTTGGCAGATCTCGGCCTTTGGCCATCAACTTGTCGTCACAACTAAAATGTTTTGCTACACGAGTTGGAGTTTCTCCATTTTTGGTTAGGCCTTTGGCCACTTGAAAAAAAAAAAAAAAAAAAAAAAAAAGGGAAAAAATATTATAAAGAAAAAAGTTAAAAATAATAATTTATTTAATTAAAAAAATAAAAAAATAAGGTCTTTGGCCATTGACATTTCAATGATTCTAGTAAAAAAAAAAATAGTCTGACTTTTGAAGGAGAACATTCATATATATGAAAGGGTTCTATGTTATTGATAAAAAGTGCATGATAAAGTCAAAAGGGAATTTTTACAAATATCTTTAAAACCATACATAACAGAAGAAAGAGCAGATAAGATTATCTTGATTCTTCATTAAGTGGTTTACAAGCTCGCGGTTTTAGCAACCCATGGCAATTGTCCATGACATTTTCAAGGTAAAAGAAGAACAAAAGGAATACAAAATCTCTTTATGTAAATGGTAAGTTTTAAATTTTATGTGGAGAAAATTCACTGAGTCAAAGGCACATAAGTGGACATATATTTTATATTATACATCAAAGAGGTGAATAACCACGTTTCACTAAAGTTGTAACTTTTCAAAAAGAAAAAAAAAAAAAAATTATAAATATATATAGAATTTTTTATTTTTTATTTTTTATTTTTTTCAATAAAATAAAACAAAATAAAGTTAAAAAAGGAAAAGAAAGTTGAAAGAAAAAAAAGAGAGACAGGGTTGAAGTAAGAAGGAAGGGAAAATTCCAATTTAGTTATAAAAGGAGTAATTAAAATAAATCAAAATTAAGGAAGCATTTTTCAAGAGTAAAGGGAGGAAAAAGACCAAATTATTGACTAATACAAATAGAGTCAATTTGTTAGGTCCTTATACTACTAATGTAGCCCCTCATTGTTATTAGTGCAACCCCCTTATTGCATTGTTGTGCCCATGTAGTCCCCATGTTGTTATTATTGTAAGTTTACGATTGTTATTTTTGTGCCCCTACAATATTATTGTTATATAGGCTCTAATTATATTGGGACCCCTTAGATTCCTATATATATAAAGGAGGTCTCGTTATTTGTATCATCCAAGAATTGTTCATTTGTGTAATGTAAAAGAGATTTCCCCCTTGAAGAGGCTTATTTTTAAGTCATTGATCTGTCTCTTCTTCTATTTTGTGAGTTGGTTGCATAACATTTGGTATTAGAGCTTTGGATTCTAGGGTTTCGCTGTTTTAAACAGGACATCGTGAAATTTTCTCTATAACCTTTTTTCTACGACGTTTCAAAAGATGAAATTAAAACCTATTTGAGACGAAATCTTTTTGAACTTCGTGTCCAAATTTCAAATCTTGTCTCGCTATATTTTCAGAGATATGAGCTGAGGAATTTAAGATTTTTGCAGGCTCCAAAATTCCATCTCAAACAGGGAATCATGGAATTTTCACTATAAATTTTGTTCTACGAAGCTTTGGAAGCTGAAATTAAAACCCATTTGATACGAAATCATTCTTCACCTCGTATATGAATTTTAGAGCTTGGTTCACTATATTTACGGAGGCATGATCCAAGGAAGTTAAGGTTTTTTCAGGCTCCTGAATTCCATTTAAAACATTTGACCTTGGGAAAATCGTTATAACTTTCTCTCTAAGCCTTAGATTCAAATTTCATAAAATGTGACAGAAAGAGGACGGATTATAGTGTGTTGTATATCGTTTTCAGGGCCGAAGGTTGAAACAATGACACTTGGAACTTCGTACAAGTTCACTCTACTGAACCAATCTATAATCAAGCCATCGTGGGAAATTGGGCATAACTCTTTCTTGAATAACCAAATCTCGATCAGACCTATGAGGTTGGAAAGAGGACTCAGAGGGCTACTATATTACGCAATTTGAGAACTTGGAGATACGATATTACAGAGTCACATGCGTTTCAAGATCAACCTCTTAAAAGAAAAAAAAAGAGATATGAGAAAGTTTGATGGCAAGGATCTGGTAACTTGGATACTACAGATGGAGCAATATTTTGATCTACATGATGTGAAACTTTCACAAAAGGTACATATTGCATATTTATATTTAGAACCGAATCCATTTGTATTGTATAGAGGGCTTTGTTCTCGTAAACCACTTGTCACTTGGTCAATTTCCATGGAGGAAATGATAGCACATTATAAGGATACAAAAAGGAACAATTTCTTTAGCCAATTGAAAAATCTCAGACAAAAGGGTTCAATGGCAGAGCACATTGAGGACTTCCAAAATTTTGATATAAGGGTAAATGATATTCCAGAGAAACAGAGGATTGTTGTCTTCATAGGGAATTTAAAGGATAACATCTAACATGAAGTTTGCCTTTGGTAACCTGATTCATTGGAGAAGGCATACAAGTTGGCATGAAAAATTGAAAGCAAAATTATGGCAACAAGGAAGCCTACCACTCATAACTCTAAAGATGGAAGTGTTTTTTCTCATAACCTTCCACAATCTACAAGGGTGACGCCACAACAATTGGAAGAAAAAAGAGCAAAAGGGCTTTGTTACAGTTGTGATAGAAAATACATTGAAGGTGATAAGTGTGCTGAGAAGAAATTATTTTATATAGATTGTGAAGAGGAGGATGAAAAGGATCAAGAAATGTCAAAGATGAGGATATACACCAGGAACCAACCCCAGAGAAAGAAGAAATGAATCCGACCATATCTTGTAGTGCATTGACAAGAATTACCACTCTTCAAACTCTCAAGATAGATGGATAAACAAAGATAGTGAAAAAATGTTTGGAAGGATATCTTTGTTGCTTTGTATCTGATAAACAAACACAATGGATCAAGTGGTTACCTCTGGTTGAATGGTGGTATAACGCTTCAACAAAAGTGACCCTATCTATGGAACTTTATGGATATCATACACCATCCATCACATCATCTTTAAGAGAAAAGTCTAAGGTTCAAGAAATGGAAGATCACATCAAGCATCAAAAACAAGTTCTCTAACTCTTAAAGGATAACCTCACTTTGGCATAAAATCAAGTGAAATAACAGGTATATAACATCGCAGCGAAAAAAGTTTTGATGTAGGCGACTGAGTATTTTTACGACTACAACCATACAAAAAAATGTCCCTCAAGTAAGCTAAGAAGGATAATAAATTATCACCAAATTACTATGGTCCTTACAAGGAGCTGCAAAAGATTTGTACTATGGTATACAAATTGGAGCTTCCTGCATCTTCCCGAGTGCCCCTAGTTTTCCATGTTTCATGCTTAAATAAGGTTATAAGTAACAAGCTCCCAGTTCAAACAATATTGTCAGAACTTGACGAGGAAGGAAAAATTATATTGGAACTTGAAGTAGTCACAGAATCAAGAACCCGACAACTACGAAATCAATCAATTTCAGAGTATCTCATCAAGTGGAAGAACTTACCTGCAGAGGAATCCACATGGGAGGATGATAATTTTATACATAAGCATCCATAACTACTCAAGCGTTGATGACAACACTTTTTTGGAGGAGAGGGGCATGTTAGGTCCCTATACTAATAGTGTAGCCCCTCATTTTTATTAGTGCAACCCCCTTATTGTATTTTTGTGCCCATGTAGTGATCCAAAATGGATCTAACATAGACTTCTAAGTCTATGAATGTTCCTCACAGAGGACAATGAAAGTCAAGGGCTGCTATTGGAAATAGTCCCATTGCATAGATCTTTTCATTTTGAATCTACTACAATTTGAATGAGCTAAAATGGACTTCAGATGAAGAAGTTATTCCAAAAAGAAGATTGCCCATTATCCTTAGAAAATGAGGCAATTTCTTATAAATGGAACTTAAGGGAAAATGTGTTTTTAAACATAAAATCCCTTAGAGTCCATTGCATCGCATTCCTTTATCGCATCGCAATAAACCAAGGTTGAAGGACTTAAAACAGGCGCAAAGGCGTTCAGTGGACCCAACGGACTTATGAATAAAACAAGAGAACCTTTTGAGTTCCGGAAGGAGGGCAGTAAGTGGTATTTCGGGCAGGCTTCAAGCAGTAAGCGGTATTGGACAGGCTTCGCCCGATTCCATACAATGGCTGACACATATCACACAAGAGGAGAGAAGAAACCGCTTTTTCGGGTAGTTAATCCCTGTGCAAATTGTGTGCCCGAAATGACTGTCAGTCGTCGGATTAGAGGTTGTGAATCAACGGTCGAGATGCGATCGTTGATCGCTGATCGGGGGATGCAAAGGGAAGACCCCTCGGTCGTAGCACTGCGATATGCCAATATGCGATCAACGATAACGCCGATGCGAGGGGGACGATAGAGATACACAAATGTTCCGATGGTATGCTCGGCGATATCGGCGATCGACAATCAGCAAACCCCCGATACCAGGGCCAATGCACATTGCGACTTGCGATTGCGATATGCTGATAAAGGGCGGACCCAATGGGAATTATAAGCGTGAATGCATAAAATTTGAAATCCGGTTTATTTGGATTTTCTTTGTATTTCCCGTATATTGAGGTTTTGACCTCCCGCCTAAGCGATTGCGATATGCCGATAGAAGGCGGACTCGATGGGTTTATAGATGCAATTCTAAGTCTGGGTTTTTGGATTTTCTATGTATTCCTTTGTATTTGGGGATTTTGACCTCCCGCATATGCAATCATGATTTGCGATGACAAGATAGACCCAAGAGGGATATAGATGCGATTGAATGCATTTTGAGATCTGGTTAAACGCTCCAATCATGTGTTTTCGTCAGTTTTCCTGTGTATTGCATTATTGGGCTATTTCCGCAAGAGGAAGGTTGAACGGTTGGGTTTTCCTATGCCCATCGATTCATTGCAATAGGAAACTAATTCTTTTGTGGAAATAGTCGTGTTCTTCAATGATGGAGGACTATAACCGATGCATGATAAAAACACAGAGAGCACAATGGACCAGAGGTCACTAGAGGATGGAAAAAGGTCACTGGAAGGTTGCTGAGAGTCACTTGGAGGTCAAGCAAACTATAGAGGAATGCAAAGGCTGGGAGAAGCTAAGAGAGCCAAAGAGCCAGAGCCAGAGTTAGAGCCAAAGAGCCAGAGCCAGATCCAAAGCCGGAGAGCCAGAGCCAAGAACAGCAAAGAGATCAAATGATCTAGCTTTTTCTGGTGTCCAAAGTGTGTTGAAGATAGAAGAAGGCATTCCAGAGATAGTGAGATAATTCTTAGGGAGTTGGTGCAAGCTAAAGTAAGATCGCTCAGAGCACTAATTGAAGGAATCTAGTCCAAAGAAGCCTAGATCTGTCTGTAGAAGTATGGACAACCAACGGGATCAGATGGTATTTTAAGCCCATTGTTCTGTGTAATCCAATGGAGTTGAGTGTGGAGATTGTAAAAGAATTTATGCCATAATCCCAGAGAGACTAGTTGAGTTGACTAGAGCTCAAGGAGACGTAGCCCAAAAGTTTTGGGTGAAGTCCGTATTATATTACTGTTATGTGTGATGTTTATTTGTTGCTTTACTTACTGTCGCATGTATTTAAATATCAGCATAAGCCACATAACTTAAAGCACTTAACAGTTAAAAACAAACACAAGCATACACCTATTTCAAGCACTTTTTAATTCCGCAATTGGTTAATCATAAGGTCTTGGAAATATTGAAGCTTTGGAAGTGGGAGAGGTTCTTGTAAGCTGACAAGAAGCCTTTAGTGCGCCATTTTCAGATCAGGTGGTACCAGAGCTTAAGTTTGATTAACCCCACCTTCAAAGAAGGTGATATCAAAGCCGATTATACCAGAGAAAGTGGTATCAGATCAGAATGCTTGATTGACAGAGCAAAGATTGCTTATCTGAAAGGTGTTTAAACAGTCAGAGATTGATTGTATGCTTGTTTGCAGATTGACTATTGTTTGAGTTTGCAGAGGTGAAGGGAAAGCTATTGATAGCTCAATCCAGGAGAGGACAAAAAGGAAGAAGGGTTGAAGGCATTCTTCTTATCCCAAAGGACCTCAAGAAAATCCTTGAAGCACAAGAGGTTTGTTGCAAAAGGTTGTTGAATAAGCTCTTTATTAATCTTGTTTGAAGTTCTTTCATTCATTGGCATAATGACAACTTCTACAAGTGAGTCCTCAAAATCTTCTTTCTTCACAAGATTCTTTGATGAATACATGAAGCAAGACTTGTTCATCATGATGGACAAGGTGAGAGATATGTATGAGGATGGAAGGAAGAGCAACATACTTAGAGAGCAGTTGAATTCCGTGGAGGAAGAGAAGCAGTTGTTTTATGGCAAATTGCAGGAAATGGAGAGGCAACTTCATATTGCAAATATGAACCTAGAAAGGATGCATTAGTTGGAGACACAACTCTTTGTTGCCAAAGAAGCCTTAGTCAAGTATCAACTTGAAGAAGAGGTAAACAATTCCTGTTTGTCTTCAAATTCTTCTAAGAATGCTTATATTGGTTCTTTTGAAAAACATACCAGAGGCATAGGTTCCAAGCTAATGTCCAAGATGGGCTATGAAGGAAAAGGCTTGGGTAAACATGCACAGGGTATTGTTGAACTAATAATAATTGAGGGAAGGCCTAAGTATTTGGGTCTTGGCCGTGGACAATCTTATGGAGAAAGTTCCAAAGCTGTCATGGAGACAATTGAAACAGTTCCAAGAAGGAGTTTCATTTCAGGTCTTCTACCCCAAGAGTGTGAAGATTGTATTTGTGGAGAATGCAATAGCTTGAAACATCATTTGCAGGATGCAAGTGTTCATAAGCATGCACTTGAACAAGACAGTTGTGGAAACTCTAACAACTTTGAAGAGATTGATGGTGTTCCAAAGGGAGCCACTTCTTCATTTGATTTGCCTCCTCATGAAGGCAATAAAGGTGAAAGAGAAAAGTATAAATTTGGTTCTAAACATTTTCCTTTTGATTATGTTCAGCATGGTAAATTTCCATATAAGTATGGGAAAAGAATTGCATGTTCCTTTTGCGGTTTGGATAACCATAATGTTTCTAGATGTTGGAAGATAATGGCCACATACAGGAAACTATTGAAGGAAAAGAAGAAAGAAGCCAAAGTTCTATTGGACAAGGAAAATCATGTTGTGAATAAGATGCACATGTGTTGCACTTACTGCCATAAGCAAGGACATCCTGCTGCAAAATGTTGGACTCTGAATCCAACAATGCTTCCACGAAACTTGAAGAAGGTGGAAAAAGAAAATGGCATAAATGGAAAGGAAGATTCCATGATTGGTGTGTTTCAGGATGATTCATATGTTGATGTTGATGTGCAGACAAAGGTAGCACCATTGAAATGGATTGGTAAGAAATGGTTAGAGTTCTTATCCAATTAAATATTGTATGTCTTTTGATTTGGTACATCTATTTGCATTTCTTTATTAATGGAATGCAAGTTGCAGGGTTTTACCAAGAAGGTGAATAGAAAAAGTTGAGTAGGAGACTCACTTTGTTGATGCAACATTATATTTCATTTCAGCTTCAAAAGTATAGTGTACTTAAGTGAAAGTTGGAAGATGAAATGCATGCATAGGCTTGATATGCATGAACACAGGAATGTTGATGATTTCCTTATATTTAAACATGCATGTGTGATTAACTTGAAGGGTTGATTGTTTTGGCATGCATGTAATGCAATATTGACTTGAGAAAAGTTGATTTGGTCTCCAAGATGGAGATGATGATGAAGTGTTTCCTCTTTTGAAAATAATCCTTGAGATCTTTTCTACATGCTTGACTTGAAGGGTCAATTGTTTTAAAGGCATGTTTTGTTGGCTTGTTATCTAGTCAACCATTTGCATGCAAATGTAAGACATGGAGGTGTTCACAAGATGTGGAAATCTGTTTCTTTTGTTGAAGCAGGAGTTTAGGCCATCCAATTTTTGTTTGTATTTTTGTTGTTGTCAACAGTTGTTGTTGACAGCTTGTCAAACATGTACAAATAAAATTTTTGTGAAGGAGATGTAACTTCACATTGGTTTGAGCCACCTTGGATCAATGATCAAGGCAGAGAAGTTCAAACTACCTTTTGTGACCATCTCAGCAGGAGTTTTGCATGAAGTCAAGGAGGAAAATAGTTCTTCCCAAGAGGACCAGCACATCCAAGAAGGAGAGTAGTCAAAGGCTTTGGTTCATACGCACTATGCAAGGCAAGTGTATGGAGGCTGAAAGAAGAGGG
This sequence comes from Pinus taeda, assembly GCA_000404065.3. Taxonomy (NCBI): domain Eukaryota; kingdom Viridiplantae; phylum Streptophyta; class Pinopsida; order Pinales; family Pinaceae; genus Pinus; species Pinus taeda. The sequence continues at coordinate 156,659 of APFE031742330.1, read as the reverse complement.
TGATGTTACTTTCATTTACTATTCAGATCAATATGTCAGTATTTTGGAGACCAAAAGTTCTTTTAGTGGGAAGGTGTGATAAAAAATGGATCTAACATAGACTTCTAAATCTATGAATGTTCCTCACCGAGGAAAGTTAAAGTCAAGGGCTACTTTTGGAAATAGTTCCATTGCATAAATATTTTCATTCCAAATCTAATGCAGTTTGAATGGGCTAAAATGGACTTCGGATGAAGAAGTTATCGCAAAAAGAAGATTGCCCATTATCCTTAGAAAAGGAGGCAATTTCTTATTAATGGAACTTAAGGGAAAATGTGTTTTTAAACATAAATTCCCTTAGAGTCCATCGCATCGCATTCCTTTTATCGCATCGCAATAAACCAAGGTTAAAGGACTTAAAATAGGCGCAAAGGCTTTCAGCGGACCCAATGGACTTATGAATAAAACAAGCGAATATTTTGAGTTCTGGAAGGAGGGCAGTAAGTAGTATTTCAGGTAGGCTTCAAGCAGTAAGTGGTATTGGACGAGCTTCGCCCAATTCCATACAATGGCCGACACATAGCACACAGGGGGAGAGAGGAAACCACTTTTTCTGGCGGTTAATCCCTGTGCAAATTGTGCACCCGAAATGAGTGTCAGTCGTTGGATTAGAGGTCGCGAATCAACAATCGAGATGCGATTAGTGATCGTTGATTGGGGGATGTAAAGGGAAGACCCCCGGGCCGTAGCACTGCGATATGCCTATATGCGATCAGTGATAGTGCTGATGCGAGGGGGCCGATAGCCATACACCAATGTTTCGATGGGCCGATCGGCGATATTGGTGATCGCGAACCCTCGATACTAGGGCCAATGCACATTACGACTTGCGATATGCTGATAAAGGGTGGACCTGATGGGAACTATAAGTGTGAATGCATAAAATTTGAAATCCAGTTTATTCATATTTTCTTTATATTTCCCCTATATTGAGGTTTTGACCACCCGCCTAAGCGATTGCGATATGCCGATAGAAGGCGGACCTGATGGGTTTATAGATGAAATTCTATAATATTTGAAGTCTAGGTTTTCGGATTTTCTATGTATTCCTTTGTATTTGGGGTTTTTGACCTCCCGCCTATGCAATCGTGATTTGCGATGACAGGACGGACTCGAGAGGGATATAGATGCGATTGAATGCATTTTGAGATCCGGTTAAACGCTCCAATCATGTGTTTTCATCAGTTTTCCTGTGTATTGCATTATTGGGCTATTTCCATAGGAGGAAGGCTGAACGGTTGGGTTTTCCTATGCCCCCTGATTCATTGCAATAGGAAATTGATTATTTTGTGGTAACAATTGGGTTCTTCAATGATGGAGGACTGTAACTGATGCATGATAAAAACACAGAGAGCACGATGGACCAGAGGTCGCTGGAGGATGGAAAAAAATCGCTAGAAGGTTGTTGAGAGTCGCTTGGAGGTTAAGCAAACTACAAAGGCATGCAGAGGCCCGGAGAAGCTAAGAGAGCCGAAGAGCCAGAGACAGAGCCAAAGCCAAAGAGCCAGAGCCAGAGTCAGACCCAGAGCCAGAGAGCCAGAGCCAGAGCCAGAGCCAGAGAGCCAGAGCCAGAGTCGGAGAGCCAGAGTCGCTTGGAGGTCAAGCGAACTGCAGAGGCACGCAGAGGCCAGGAGAAGCTCATAGATCCAAAGAGCAGAGCCAGAGCTGAGGAGCCAAAGCCGAAGAGCCAGAGCTAGAGCCAGAGCCGGAGAGCCAGAGCAAGAGCCAGAGCCAAGAACAACAAAGAGATCAAATGATCCAGCTGTTGCTGGTGTCCAAAGTGTGATGAAGATAGAAGAAGGCATTCCAGAGACAGTGAGAGAATTCTGAGGGAGTTGGTGCAAGCTAGAGCAAGATCGCTCAGAGCGTTGATTGAAGGAATCTAGTCCAGAGAAGCCTAGATCTATCTGCAGAAGTATGGATAGCCCGCGGGATAAGATGGTATTCTAAGCCCATTGTTCTATGTAATCCAATGGAGTTGAGCATGGAGCTTGTAAAATAATTTATGCCATAATCCCAGAGAGCCTAGTTGAGTTGACTAGAGCTCAAGGAGATGTAGCCCAAGAGGTTTGGTTGAACTCCATATTATATTTTTGTTATGTGTGATGTTTATTTGCTGCTTTACTTACTGTTGCATGTATTTAAATATCAACATAAGCAACAGAACTTAAAGAAATTAACAGTTAAAAACAAACACAAGCATACACCTATTTCAAGCACTTTTTAATTCCGCAATTGACTAATCATAAGGTCTTGGAAATATTGAAGATTTGGAAGTGGGAGAGATTCTTGTCAGCTGACAAAAATTCTTTAGTTCCCTCTTTTAAGATCATGTAGTCCCCATGTTGTTATTATTGTGCCCCATAGAATCTCACTATTGTTATTTTTGTGCCCCTATAATATTATTGTTATGTAGGCTCTAATTATATTGGACCCCTTAGACTCCTATATATAGAAAGGAGGTCTTGTCATTTGTATCATCCAAGATTGTTCATTTGTGTAATGTAAAGGAGGTTGCCCCTGTTGGAAATACTGAGAGGGAGGTGAATCAATATTTCTTTTTCAGTTATTAATTTTATCAATTAAAAACATTTATATTTGGAACACAGAAATAGATAACAGGAATAGATGCTTTTATTAATGTGATCTTTGCAATAAATCAAGTACAATATATATGATTTCAGTCAGTTAACAAGCATGAACTTGGACTCTTTGTAAGGCTCCAACCTCCAAAGCACCAACTCTGTCTTGTCAAGGCACCAACCTTGAATTTAGGAGCACCATCTCCTAAGACACCAATCCTTTCAGTTCTGAGGCACCAACCTCAAGGGCTCCAACCCTTTGCTGTAAACTGTCAAGATCTGTTTAGTTGTAATTCTCTTCTCCCAACCCTGTTGGGCCTATGACTTACTTCTTTCCTCCCGTTCCTGCCATTTTTTCCAGAGCTTCGAATTCCTTTATTTTCTTACAGTTTGCCAGTAGCCCTAAACTTTCCTTGTTCTTTGTTTTATATTCCTGATATCCCTGACCTTTGGCTTCCTTTCTTCATTGGCTCTTCGGCTTCCTCAATGCTTGCTTGATCTTTCAGCTTCTCTGCTCACTCTTCGGCTTCCTCTGTCTCTTCAAATCCATCAATACACACAGGACACGTTAATGTGGAAGAGAGGCCAAATTACAATAGTGTTGCATATTAAAAAATATCAAAAAGGCACTTTTTAATATTCATACAATATACATTAATTGTTCACGGAAACCATATAAGAGAGACTATAGCCAAATATCGGCATTTTAATGTGGCAAGGCTTTAAAGAGGCTTGCAATATTGCGGATGTGATGTAACTTTAAAGCGTATTACAATGGAATCCTCAGGCCCGTGTATTGTATCACATCTACATAATATATATATATATATATAATATATATATATATATATATATATATATAATATATTATATATATATATATACTCCTTCGTTCTTAACTTTGGTTAATGCAGACTTAACCCATAACCCTTTACCCCCTTTAATTCTATTATAACCCTCTTATAATGGGAATATACACAAACACACGGGAACTTGCATTTCTCCACTTTTCCATAGCCTTGGTGCGTTTATCAATGCTTACCTTTATCAGGCTCATTCTCCACTGTAGATTAACTCACGCTAGATCCAATGGTTATTAGAGATTTCGAGTGGACAAATAGTACAGAGAATACCCACCCAATTAAGAGGTTTTCGCTCTCCACGCTCATGCTACGTGTCGCTCGGTTAATGGAATCGGGCGCTCTCCTCTAAATACCACTTACCGCCTAGCGTTCGCCCGAAAACCACTGCCACTATTACAAACCCGTCTTTTGGAATATAACCACGTGCATTCACTCTTCATCCATCTTCTTGATTTCTGCCAATATTATATACTCCTCCGCTCTTTTAGCTCCTCTGTTAACTTCTTTGGCATATATTACATGCAATACTCCCAATATGGCTCCTCCTCTGCTCTTTTGGCTCCTCTGTTAACTTCTCCCTCTCTTACACTTACCTGGCTTTCCTGTGGCTTTCGATACCGCTCCAATACCTCTTCTCTACTTTGATAGCTCTACTATGATAGCTCCAATGACTTCCGATATTCTCTCCAATGGCTTGACTGTCTTGGCTTTCCTTTGGTTTCTCCTCATGGCTTCTTGTTCCTGTTTCTTCACAGATCTGCTCTACTTCTCCTTGGCCTCACATCATTGTTTACTCATCCAAAATATTGCCATATTGACATCAATGACAATCTAGGTCAACAATCTCCCCCTTTGTTATTTATGACAATATTCTTCTTCTCTCCCCCTTTGACATCAATGGCAAAGGAGTGCTCTGGGACTCCCCCTATCGAACTGCTCCTCCTGTCCTGCAACATCTTTATGAATCAACTTAAATGACGTTAAAGAGATAACTACCATCTTTCTACGAAGATGTTCAAATTCTTCTCGAGGAAGAGGTTTAAAATATTAGCTATTTGCTGCTTAGTATTGGTATATTCCAAGATGATGTTTTGTTCAGCTACTTGTTCACGAAGGAAATGATACTTGATTGGTATATGTTTTGTCTTTGAGTGCATCACTAGATTTTTGTTGAGGCTGATCGCACTTGTGTTATCACAATAGCTGGTATTTGGTTGATTTGTACCTATGTTGACATCTTTTCAAGCTTCCTTCATCCATAGTATTTGAGTACAACAATCTGCGGCAACTATATACTCGACTTCAGTTGTAGATAGTGATATGGATGTCTGTTTTTTTCTGAGCCAAGATACCAAACAGTCTCCCAGGAAGAATGCATTTCCACTAGTACTTTTCCAATCATTGACACTTCCAGCCCAATCAACATCGGTGTATGCAGTGAAAGTAAGAGTTGAGCTCTTAGGGTATCAGAGACCGAAATCAGGAGTTCCTTTTAGGTATATGAGAATTCTTATCATAGCCAACAAATGGGATTGTTTAGGAGCTGATTGAAATCTTCCCACCATTCCTACTGCTTGCATAATGTCGGGTCTTGTAGCAGTTAAGTACAAATGGGCTCCAATTATTGACTTGTAATGAGTTGCATCTACCAGAGGGGAGTCATCATTTTTGCTCAATTTGCAACTTGTGGTCATAGGTGTGCTCATGGGTGCACAATCTTCCATTCCATATCTTTTAAGCATGTCTTTAAGATATTTGGCTTGAGATATAAACATGCTTGCCTTGGTTTGAGATACTTGTAGTCCAAGGAAGTGAGATAACTCTCCTATCATTGACATCTCGAACTCTTTTGACATATTTTGAGAAAACTCATTGCTCATCTCATCATTACTACTAGCAAAATTCAGATCATCAACATAAACAAGTGTGACTAGTAACTTATCCTCATCTATATTTATGTAAAGATTACTTCCTACCACCCCCTTCTTGAAGCCTTGTTGTTGTATATAGTGATCCAATCTTGTGTATCAAGCTGTAGGAGCTTGTTTCAACCCATATAATTCCTTTTTCAACTTACAAACAAAGTCTTTTCCTTCTGTTAGATTGAACCCTTTTAGTTGCTCCATGTAGACTTCTTCCTTGATTTCCCCATTTAGAAATGTTGAATTTACGTCCATTTGATAGATTTTGAATCCTTTTGAGCAAGCAAATGCCAAGAACATCCTGATAGCTTCCACACAAGCTATTGGTGCAAATGTTTCTTCAAAGTCAATTCCTTCAATTTGTGAATAGCCTTTACAAACAAGCCTTGCCTTGTTTCTGATGATTTGTCCATCTTCATTCATTTTCTTCTTAAACACCCAATTGGTTCCTATTATGTTTTTTTCCTTTGGACGAGGTACCAGCTCCCATGTCTCGTTCTTCTCAATTTGAGACATTTCTTCTTCCATGGCTTTTACCTAATGAGGATCCTTGCTTGCTTGAGTAAATGTTTCTGGTTCTATCATGGATAGAAAAGAAATATCATTTTTCTTTGGTGTATTTGTCATCCTTCTTCGAGTTTGCATCCCTTCATCTATATTGCCAATAATCTGCTCTTCCAGGTGATATTTTTTGAGAAGTTTCATCTTTGAAGGAGTTTGAGATGGTTCTTTTTCCTTGGGTATTTCTTGATTTTTTCCTTCTTCTTTAGGTTCTTCTTCTTCAATGAGAGGATCAACTTCATGTTCTTCAATTTCTTTCTCTAGAAGGTCTTCATCAATATTCACATCAATGCTTTCCACTATTTTCCGTAGTCTGTTATTGTAGCACTTGTAGGCTTTGCTCCATGTAGAATATCCAAGGAATATCCCTTCGTCAACCCGAGAATCAAACTTTCCTGGTGAGCCATCATTGATTTTTATGAAGCACTTGCTTCTGAAAATCTTGAAATATTTTACTGAAGTAGATCTTCTTTCCATAATTCATAAGGAGTCTTTTCACTATTTTGTCTTAATTGAGTTCGATTCAGGTATAGACAACTGCCCCGACTGCTTCTCTCCAGAATTTTGGCTACAAGTCAGCTGCTATTAACATTGTTCTAGCCATCTCTTGAACTGTTTGGTTTCTTCTTTCAACTACCCCATTTTGCTTGGGTGTTCTGGTAGCAGAGAGTTCTCTTTTAATTCCATGTATTTTACAGAATTCATTAAATTCTTTTGATGTGAATTCTCCCCCTCTATCTATTTTGAGGCACTTAATCTTTGAATCCTTCTCATTTTCTACAAGAGCTTTAAGATTCTTAAAACACTCAAATGATTTGGATTTATATTTTATAAAATATGTCCACATTATTCTAGTATAGTCATCAACAAATAAAGAAAAGTACCTTTCTCCTTGGAGTGCTAGAGTTCTAGTTGGTCCACATAAATCAGCATGGATGATATCGAAAGGCTTTGATGTAGAAAACTCCTTGTTCTTGTGGCTGGTTTTGGTTTGTTTTCCATGTTGACATGGACCACATATTCCTTGATTCAGTTTGAATAACTTTGGAATGCCTTGAACTGCTTTAATCTTGTTGATATTGATTAAGTTATCGAAGCTTGTATGTCCAAGTCGCTTGTGCCACAACCAACTTTCATATGTTTGACTTAAGTAGCTTTTTTCTTCTTGAATCTTGTTCAGAATGTATATGTTGTCTGGTGTTCTAACCCCTTTCTCCACAAGTTTCCGTGAGGAAGAGTTCCTTATTTCACAGTCTTCGATGCTAAAGACAACATTATGTCCTTGATCATAGATTTGGATAACACTCAGGAGGTTGTGTTTGAGCCCGTTTACTAGCAAAAATTTTTGAGCTTTTCTTTTTCCATTAATAAGAGTAATAGTTACTTTTCCAACAATTTTGGCAAATCCACTTCCAAAGGATACATTTCCTTCCTTTTTTTTCAATGTGACAAACTTCCTTTTGTCCCCTGTCATGTGTCTGGAGCACCCACTATCCACAAACCAATGATTTTCATCATTTTGAGCACATAGATCTAAGCCACATTTATTCGTGTTGGGATTCTCATTTCTTGCTTTTCCTCTTTTGAGGGGGAAATTTTGTTCATTGTGTCCATTATTTTTACATAATGAGCAAATCAGATCAAATTTGGCCAAGGAATCAAAATAATTGTGGGTTTTGATTTGTCCTTGACTTTTGGGGCCATATGGTTTTTTTATTTGATCCTTCAGTTTTGATGTGTCATTCTTACGAGCCATGCAATGTCTAGCTTGATGACCAAAATTTTTACAATGAAAACAATGCCCAAAAAAGATAGTTTTGTACCTATTGTAATAGCCATGATTTGAATCAACATTCTTCCTTGGAGTTACTCCCGCTTTATTCTTTGGATTTGAGATGGGCGTTTGATGAAATATTGTTTTGTATTTGTTGTAACATCCATGATTTGAATCAAAATTCTTCCTTGGAGTTACTCTCTTCATTCTTTGGATCTGGGATGAGCCTTTAATAAAATAGTATTTCTTTGTTTGGGTTGCTGGAAAGTACTTCGGCATAGCTTTTCGCATTATTCTTAGCACTTGATGATTCTCCTTTAAAACCTATTCCAGATTTGTCATGTTGAGGTTTTTGATTACTTAGGATAGTGTCAAGTATTTGAGAGCTTTTCCAACCCTTTTTAACTTGCTCCAATTCCTTCCTTAGAGATACTATTTCGGCTTCACGTTCTTCGCAAGCTTCTTCTTTTTCTTTTAGCTTATTTTTCAAGAGATCTTCCCCTCTTTTTATCTACTCGTTTTCTACCTTCATAGAAATGATTTTATTCCGTATTTTCTCATTTTCTTCAATGGCACTTATTAACAATTCATCTACATTTCCATCTAGCCTTGAGTCATCATCATTTGGGAATTCCATGAATAATACTTCTTAGCTTCCAGCATGATCATTTTCTTCATCTGATTCTTCATCACCTCCTTCGCGGTGAGGGAAATGGTTAGTTGATTTCTTTTTGATGACTACAAATTCCTCTTCATTAGACTCATCTTGCTTAGAGAGGAAATTATTCTTATTGAACCCTTTCTTTTTGTATACCATCCTTTTAGAATTTTATTCATCATCACTATCATGCTTATGAGGACATTTTGCAGCCTAATGACCTATTTTTCCACATTTGAAACAAATAAGAGGGTATTTACCTTTTAGCTTAGATACTTTCTTCAGTCTTCATACAAATTGCACCAATTCATATTCAACATCGGATTCATCACTATTGACATTCCTTTCTTTCCCCTTTTTTGATTTTGAGGCCTTGAATGCTGCATCTTTGGAACTTGGGCAACCTTTTCTCATTTCCTAGGCAATGAGGATTCCATGGAGTTCATCCATCTTATGAGTATCTAGATCCTTCACTTCTTCTATGGCACTTACTTTGGAGTCAAATCTGTCTGGGAGAGATCTTAAGACCTTTTGAACAATGGTGCTTTCTTCAATGTTTTTGTCCAATCCTTTAAGAGAGTTGACCATTTCAGTTACTCGAAGAAAGTATGATGCAATATCTTCTTCATCATCCATTTTCAAAATTTCAAATTGCCTTCTATGAGTTTGAAGCTTTGCCTTCTTGACTTTGGAGTCCTTGTCGTATAAGCTAATTAGCTTATCCCATACTTCTTTGGCAAAGTTACAATTCATGACTTTTGTAAATTCAAAATCAGTGATTCCACTAATGATGGAGTTTAAGGCTTTTGCATTTGCAACATAGACTTTCCTCTCGTCTTCTTCTGTTGGAAGAGTGGAAGGAGCTATGTAATCATTTAAGACCGAATGCCAAACTTCATGTCCAAGGGACATTAAGTAGTAGGACATTCTCTTTTTCCAAAAACCAAAATTTTTTCCATCGAACAGAGGAGGTCTTCCTGACACTTCTTGATTTCTCAGCATGACTAAGAATCCTTCTTCAAGCTATTAAGTTGATATGAAGAAGCCTGCTTTGATACCAATTGTTGGAAATATTGAGAGGGGGGGTGAATCGGTATTTCTTTTTCAATTATTAATTTTATCAATAAAAAACATTTATATTTGGAACACAGAAATAGATGACAGGAATAGATGCTTTTATTAATGTGATCTTTGCAATAAATCAAGTACTATATATATATATATATATATATAATTATAATTTCAATCAGTTTCCAAGCACCAACTTGGACTCTTTGTGAGGCTCCAACCTCCAGAGCACCAACTCTATCTTATCAAGGCACCAATCTTGAATTTAGGAGCACCAACTCCCAGGACACCAATCCTTTCAGTTTTGAGGCACCAACCTCAAGGGCACCAACCCTCTGCTGTAAACTGTCAGGATCTTATTGGTTGTAATTCTCTGCTCCCAACCCTGCTGGGCCTATGACTTACTTCTATCCTCCTATTCCTTCCATTTCTGCCAGAGCTTTGGCTTCCTTTATTTTCTTACAGTTTTCCAGTAATCCTAAATTTTCCTTGTTCTCTGTTTTATATTCTTGATACCCACGGCCTTGGCTTCCTTTCTCCGCTATCTCTTCAACTTCCTCAACACTCACTTGATCTTTTAGCTTCCTCTACGCTCACTCTTCGGCTTCCTCTTTCTCTTCAAATCCATCAATACACACAGGACACATTAATGTGGAAGAGAGGCCGAATTACAATAGTGCTGCATATTAAAAAAATATCAGAGAGGCCCTTTTTAATATTCATATAATATACATTAATTGTTCATTGAAACCATATAAGAGAGACTATAGCCATATAGAGGTCCCACATGCCACGTCATCCTTTTATTACAATCGCCGCTTCTGGAGGTTCGCACATAACATAGCCGATTCCCAGCTATCGACAGAGTGGATGCGATATGGTATTAAACAATTATTAATAAGTCCATCAGGTCCATACCATTATCACAATCCCTGGATTGACATTCCTTTGTACATTGTGATTACCGCAGATGTGACATTTGATTAAGCCATGCTATAATGGTGTATTCGGGTCCGTAATTATATCGCAATTGGCGGATTTCAATGTGGAAAAACTTTAACAAGGCTTGCGATATTGCGACAAACGCAATATTACAATAGGGCATGCTATAATGTAGTAGCGGATCCGCATACATATCACAAACGGAATTTTAATGTGGCAAGGCTTTAAAGAGGCTTGCGATATGGCAGATGTGATGTAACGTTAAAGTGTATTACAATGGAATCCTCAGGCCCGTGTATTGTATCGCATCTATATAATATATATATACTCCTCCATTCTTAACTTTGGTTAATGCGGACTTAACCCATAACCCTTTATCCCCTTTAATTCTATTATAACCCTTGTATAATGGGAATATACACAAACACACGGGAACTTGCATTTTTCCACTTTTCCATAGCCTTGGCGTGTTTATCGATGCTTACCTTTATCAGGCTCATTCTCCACTGTAGATTAACTTGTACTAGATTCAATAGCTATCAGAGATTTCGGGTGGACAAATAGCACGGAGAATACCCGCCCGATAAAGCGGTTCTCTCTCCACCATCGTGCTACGTGTCACTCGGTTAATGGAATTGGGTGCTCTCCTATAAATACCACTTACTGCCTAGCGTCCGGCTGAAAACCACTACCACTATTACAAACCCACCTTTTGGAATATAACCACGTGCATTCACTCTTCATCCATCTTCTTGATTTCTGCCAATATTATATAATCCTCCGCTCTTTTGGCTCCTCTATTAACTTATTTAGCATATATTACATGCGATACTCCTAATATGGCTCCTCCTCTGCTCTTTTGGCTCCTCTGTTAACTTCTCCTGCTCTTACACTTACTTGGCTTTCCTGTGGCTTCCCATACTACTCCAATACCTCTTCTCTGCTTTGATAGCTCTACTCTAATAGCTCCTATGACTTCCGGTATTCTCTCCAATGACTTGACTATCTTGGCTTTCCTCTGGTTTCTCCTCATGGCTTCTTGCTCCTGTTTCTTCACGGATCTACTCTACTTCCCCTTGGCCTCACATCATTTTTTACTCATCCAGAATATTTCCATATTGACATCAATGACAATCTAGGTCAACAATCTCTCCCTTTGTTATTGATGGTAATATTATTCTTCTCTCCCCCTTTGATGTCAATGGCAAAGGAGTGCTCTGGGACTCCCCCTATCGAACTGCTCCCCTTGTCCTGCAACATCTTTATGAATCAAATTAAATGATGCTAAAGAGATAACTCCCATCTTTCGACGAAGATGTTCAAATGCTTCTCGAGGAAGAGGTTTAAAATATCAGCTATCTACTCCTTAGTATTGATATATTCCAAGATGATGGTTTGTTCAGCTACTTGTTCACGAAGGGAATGATACTTGATTGGTATATGTTTTGTCTTTGAGTGCATCACTAGATTTTTGCTGAGGCTGATCGCACTTGTGTTATCACAATAGATGATAGTTGGTTGATTTGTACCTATTTTGACAACTTTTAGAGCTTCCTTCATCCATAGTATTTGAGTACAAAAATCTGCGACAACTATATACTTGGCTTCAACTATAGATAGGATATGGATGTCTATTTTTTGCTGAGCCAAGATACTAAACAGTCTCCAATGAAGAATGCATTTTCACTAGTACTTTTCTGATCATCGACACTTCCGGCCCAATCAGCATCAGTGTATGCAGTCAAAGTAAGAGTTGAGCTCTTAGGGTACTAGAGATCGAAATCAAGAGTTCCTTTCAGGTATCTGAGAATTCTTTTCACAGCCAACCAATGGGATTGTTTAGGAGCAAATTGAAATCTTCCCACCATTTCTACTGCTTGCATAATGTCGAGTCTCGTAGCAATTAAGTACAAAAGGGCTCCAATTATTGACCTGTAATGAATTGCATCTACCGGAGGGGAGTCATCATTTTTGCTCAATTTGCAACTTGTGATCATAGGTGTGCTCATGGCTGCACAATCTACCATTCCATATATTTTAAGCATGTCTTTAAGATATTTGGATTGAGATATAAACATGCTTGTCATCGTTTGAGATACTTGTAGTCCAAGGAAGTGAGATAACTCTCCTATCATTGACATCTCGAACTATTTTGACATATTTTGAGAAAACTCATGGCTCATCTCATCATTATTACTAGCAAAAATCAGATCATCAACATAAACAAGTGTGACTAGTAACTTATCCTCATCTGTCTTTATGTAGAGATTACTTCCTGCCACCCCCTTCTTAAAGCCTTGTTGTTGTATATAGTGATCCAATCTTGTGTATCAAGCTCTAGGAGCTTGTTTCAACCCATATAATGCCTTTTTCAACTTACAAACAAAGTCTTTTCCTTTTGTTATATTAAACCCTTCTGGTTGCTTCATGTAGACTTCTTCCTTGAGTTTCCCATTCAGAAATGCTGATTTTACGTCCATTTGATAGATTTTGAATCCTTTTGAGCAAGAAAATGCCAAGTACATCCAAATAGCTTCCACATGAGCTATTGGTGCAAATGTTTCTTCAAAGTCAATTCCTTCAATTTGTGAATAGCCTTTGCAAACAAGCCTTGCCTTGTTTCTAATGATTTATCCATCTTCATTCATTATGTTCTTAAACACCCACTTGGTTCCTATTATGTTTTTGTCCTTTGGACGAGGTACCAGCTCCCATGTCTCATTCTTCTCAATTTGAGACATTTCTTCTTCCATGGCTTTTACCCAATGAGGATCCTTACTTGCTTAAGTAAATGTTTCTGGTTCTATCATGGATAGAAGAGCAATATCATTTTTATTTGGTGTATTTTTCATCCTTCTTTGGGTTTGCATCCCTTCATCTATATTGCCAATAATCTTCTCTTCCAGGTGATATTTTCGAAGAAGTTCCATCTTTGAAAGAGTTTGAGATGGTTATTTTTCCTTGGGTATTTCTTGATTTTTTCCCTTCTTCTTTAGTTTCTTCTTCTTCAATGAGAGGATCAACTTCATGTTTTTCAATTTATTTCTCTGGAAGGTCTTCATCAATCTTCACATCAATGCTTTCCACTATTTTCTGTATTCGGTTATTGTAGCACTTGTAGGCTTTGCTCCATGTAGAATATCCAAGGAAGATCCCTTCGTCAACCCGAGAATCAAAATTTCCTGGTGAGCCATCATTGATTTTTATGAAGCACTTGCTTCCAAAAATCTTGAAATATTTTACTAAAGTAGGTCTTCCTTTCCATAATTCATAAGGAGTATTTTCATTATTTGGTCTTAATTGAATTCGATTCAGGGTATAGACAGCTGTCCCGACTGCTTCTTTCCAGAATTTTGGTTGTAAGTCAACTGCTATTAACATTGTTCTAGCCATTTCTTGAACTGTTCAGTTTCTTCTTTCAACTAGCCCATTTTGCTTGGGTGTTCTAGTAGCAGAGAATTCTCTTTTAATTCCATGTATTTTACAAAATTCATTAAATTATTTTGATGTGAATTCTCCCCCTCTATCTATTATAAGGCACTTAATATTTGAATCCTTTTCATTTTCTACAAGAGCTTTAAGATTCTTAAAACACTCAAATGATTCGGATTTATATTTTATAAAATATATCCACATCATTCTAGTATAGTCATCAACAAATAAAGCAAAGTACCTTTCTCCTTGGAGTGCTGGAGTTCTAGTTGGTCCACATAAATTAGCATGGATGATCTCCAAAGGATTTGATGTAGAAAACTCCTTGGTCTTGTGGCTAGTTCTGGTTTTCTTTCCATGTTGACATGGACCACATATTCCTTTATTCAATTTGAATAACTTTGGAATGTCTCGAACTGCTTTAATCTTGTCGATATTGATCAAGTTATCGAAGCTTGTATGTCTAAGTCACTTGTGCCACAACCAACTTTCATCTGTTTGACTTAAGTAGCATTTGTCTTCTTAAATCTTGTTCAGAATGTATATGTTGTCTGGTGTTCTAACCCCTTTCGCCACAAGTTTCCGTGAGGAAGAGTTCCTTATTTCACAGTCTTCGATGCTAAAGACAACATTATGTCCTTGATCACAGATTTGGATAACACTCAGGAGGTTGTGTTTGAGCCCATTTACTAGCAAAAATTTTTGAGCTTTTCCTTTTCCATTAATAAGAGTAATAGTTCCTTTTCCAGCAATTTTGGCAAATCCACTTCCAAAGGATACATTTCCTTCCTTTTTTTTCAATGTGACAAACTTCCTTTTGTCCCCTGTCATGTGTCTGGAGCACCCACTATCCACAAACCAATGATTTTCATCATTTTGAGCACATAGAGCTAAGCCACATTTATTCGTGTTGGGATTCTCATTTCTTGCTTTTCCTTTTTTGAGGGAGCAATTTTGTTCATTGTGTCCATTATTTTTACATAATGAGCAAATCAGATCAAATTTGGCCAAGGAATCAAAATAATTGTGGGTTTTGATTTGTCCTTGCCTTTTGGGGCCATATGGTTTTTTTATTTGATCCTTCAGTTTTGATGTGTCATTCTTACGAGCCATGCAATGTCTAGCTTGATGACCAAAATTTTTACAATGAAAACAATGCCCAAAAAAGATAGTTTTGTACCTATTGTAATAGCCATGATTTGAATCAACATTCTTCCTTGGAGTTACTCCCGTTTTATTCTTTGGATTTGAGATGGGCCTTTGATGAAATACTATTTTGTATCTGTTGTAACATCCATGATTCGAATCAAAATTCTTCCTTGGAGTTACTCTCTCTTCATTCTTTGGATCTGGGATGAGCCTTTAATAAAATAATATTTCTTTGTTTGGGTTGTTTGAAAGTACTTCGGCATAGCTTTTCACATTATTCTTAGCACTTGATGATTCTCCTTTAAAACCTATTCCAGATTTGTCATGTTGAGGTTTTTGATTATTTAGGATAGTGTCAAGTATTTGAGAGCTTTTCCAACCCTTTTTAACTTGCTCCAATTCCATCCTCAGAGATACTATTTCGGCTTCATGTTCTTCACAAGCTTCTTCTTTTTCTTTTAGCTTATTTTTCAAGAGATCTTCCCTTATTTTTATTTCCTCATTTTCTACCTTGAGAGAAATGCTTTTATTCCGTAATTTCTCATTTTCTTCAATGGCACTTATTAACAATTCATTTACATTTCTATCTATTCCTAAGTCATCATCATTTGGGAATGCCATGAATAATACTTCTTAGCTTCCAGCATGATCATTTTCTTCATCTGATTCTTCATTACCTCTTTGCGGTGAGCGAACTGGTTAGTTGATTTCTTTTTGATGACTATAAATTCATCTTCATTAGACTCATCTTGCTTAGAGAGGAAATTCTTCTTATTGAACCCTTTCTTTTTGTATACCATCCTTTTAAAATTTTCTTCATCATCACTATCATGCTTATGAGGACATTTTGCAGCATAATGACCTATTTTTCCACATTTGAAACAAATAAGAGGGTATTTACCTTTTAGCTTAGATCCTTTCTTCAGTCTTCATACAAATTGCGCCAACTCAGATTCAACATCGAAGTCATCACTACTGACATTCCTTTGTTTCCCCTTTGTTTATTTTGAGGCCTTGAATGCTGCATCTTTGGAACTTGGTCAACCTTTTCTCATCTCATACGCAATGAGGATTCCATGGAGTTCATCCATCTTGAGAGTATCTATATCCTTCACTTCTTCTATGGCACTTACTTTGGAGTCAAATCTGTCTGGGAGAGATCTTAAGGCCTTTTGAACAATGGTGCTTTCTTCAATGTTTTCATCCAATCCTTTAAGAGAGTTGACCACTTCAGTTACTCAGAGAAAGTATGATGCATTATCTTCTTCATCATCCATTTCCAGACTTTCAAATTGCCTTCTATGAGTTTGAAGCTTTGCCTTCTTGACTTTGGAGTCCCCGACGTATAAGCTAATTAGCTTATCCCATAGTTCTTTGGTAGAGTTACAATTCATGACTTTTGTAAATTCAGAATCAGTGATTCCACTAGTGATGGAGTTTAAGGCTTTTATATTTGCAAAGTAGACTTTCCTCTCGTCTTGTTCTATTGGAAGAGTGGAAGGAGCTATGTACTCATTTAAGAACAAAAATAATGAAAATTCACGTTTGAAGGAGTATAATCAAAAGCTACTTACACAAGTGAGAAAATGTAGAGCTAAGAAATACCAGTTAGAACAAGAAAATGGAATTTCTGAAAAGAAACTCAAAGAAAGTATATCATGAAAAGAAGAGGAAAGTTTATTCATAAAGAACCTTAACCAAAGGTTATTAAAACAAATGAAGTGTTTAAAAGATGAAAAGTTTGAAGACCAAAATAAAGTTGATTTAGAAAATGAGGAACTCTTACGTCTCAGAAATCATAATCAAAGTCTACTCACTCAAATTAAGAAACTTAAGGATGATAAGAAATCATTGAAAAATAAATTAAAAGAACTTATCACAAAAGAAGTGTCGAAGTCTTTAGTTCAGGTGGAAGAAAGAGAAACAAATATTGATATAGTCAATATCTCAACTCAAGAAGAGGAGAGACCAATAGATATTAAAATATATTCAAAAGTTGCAATTCAAATAGTGGAAATTCCAAGTGATGATTCAGTAGCCAATTCAACTACAACTGTACCTGAAGTAGCCCTTTCAACTTGACTCCGTTGATTCAGGAGGTAGAAACCCTCATACGGTGGTTGGATTTTCGAATAAGAATAAGGATGCAGTGGATCGAAAGTTGATGGCTTCTTTTGTCAACCCACCAAAAAGAAAGGTTGTAAATTTGTCCTCCCATGATTTAGAACCTGAGATCATTAATGTCCTCGGGAAAGGTCTTGGATTTGTTGTTGCCCCGAAAAACCTTCCTATTGAGAAAATGATTTGTAATATAGAAGACGGGATTAACAACCTTCCCATGGAAGATAAGGAAGCATTAAGACAAGAGTGCTCCCTTATTATAAGAAAGGCCAAGGTTCCCAAAAGTAATTTAAGTAAGATAGAACAAAAGGCTTTCCAATCCCTGCGAAACAATGAAGAAATTGTGGTTCTCAAGGCAGATAAAGGAGGAGCAGCAGTAATCCTAGATAAAGAAGATTATATATGCAAAATGAATGAACACCTCAATTGTGGTAGTTACAAGAAGCTGAACAAGAACCCGATCCCCAAGATTATGAAAGATGTGAAAAAGGCAATCTTGGAATCCAACCTTGATGAAAAATTAAAAAAGAGATTAATTCCCTCTAGTGAATGCATCCCTAGGATTTATGGGCTACCCAAGATCCATAAGGAAGGAGTCCCTCTGAGACCAATTGTCAATACAATTGGTTCCCCAACCTATGAGCTCGCTAAATACGTTGCAAAAATCCTGAGACCCCTTGTGGGAAACACTGATTCTTTCATCAAAGACTCCCATGACTTTGTGAAGCTCATTAAGAATGAGAAATTAGAGCGTGAAGACCTCCTTGTCAGCTTTGACGTTGTGTCCCTATTTACAAAGATCCCTCTTGAAGAAGCCATTCAGGTTATAAAAGAGGTTACTGATCCAGGAACTGCAAGATTGGCCGAAATCTGCTTGCGAGCAAGGCAAACATCTGGAGTGGCAATGGGATCCCCCCTTTCACCGATCGTGGCCAACCTATACATGGAATATTTTGAAAAGAAGGCCTTGGATTCTTACCCCCTGAAGCCAGCATGGTGGAAGCGATTCGTTGATGATACTAATATAAAATGGACTCATGGTAAAGCAGAACTTGACAAGTTCTTTATTCACCTAAATTCCATCTCCTCAGAAATAAAATTCACTATGGAGCTTGAAGAAAACATGAGCATTCCTTTTTTAGACATCCTCATTATGAGAAAAGATGATGGATCCATAGGGCACAAAGTCTTCAGAAAGTCTACCCATACAGAGAACTACCTCCACGCTAACTCCCACCATCATCCAGCCCAGAAACTTGGTGTGCTAAACACTCTTGCTATCAGGGCCCTTCGAATTTCCGACGCTAATCATTTGTATGAAGAAAAGAAGCATTTAGTCTCAACCTTTAAAGGTTTAGGCTACAAGGAAGATGAGATTAAGAGATCAATTCAGAAAGCTGAGAAGAGGATGTTATCACATGAACCTAAAGCCCGAGATCAACCTGAAGGTGGTAGGGTTTTTCTTCCTTACATTCATGGAGTTACAGATAAGATTGCAAGAGTCCTAAGAAGGAAGAACATAAGCACGCTATTCTCAGCCCCTGGAACAATTAGGCAAAGTATCAAATCAGTTAAGGATAATATTGATAAACAACAGCTTAAAGGGGTCTATAAAATTGATTGCTCATGTGGGAAAAGCTACATTGGTGAAACGGGTCGCTCCCTGCAGACGAGACTTAAGGAACATGGAGCTGATATTAAAAATGAAAGGTCTCGTTCTTCCGCCCTTGCAGAACACTCATCGAAAACCAAGCACCATGTCCTCTTGGAAAGCGCCTCCATTATCGCTAAAGAAGAGCAATACCATAAACGAAAGATCAGAGAAGCTCTTGAAATCATCAAGCACCCTCAGAATCTAAACAGAGACAGTGGTATGGAGATCAGTGGAAGCTGGTTTCCCCTGATTAAAGAAAAGTTAACTCAATACAATAATAATAATAATAATAATAATTAATAATCCTTATAATTAATCAATCATAATAACTAATAATAACTAATAATAATTAATATAATTAACAATAATAAACAATTAATATA